>JACCGJ010012052.1:0-21608 GCA_013407085.1 Atriophallophorus winterbourni
TCAGCAAAACTGGCGCTTATATCAAATACATTTGCTAAAACCCGCGTCGCAAATTATATCAGGCACACGGACGAGGGTCAGAAACATGGATATATGGACATGTAACGGTTCAAAAACGCTTAATCTCGTTACATACGGTGTTAGAAGAACTTTGATTCAATTGGATAGGAATTGAAATCAGCATCAAATCAGCATCAGCTGCATTTGAAATTTTTCGTAAGCAGGGTTATTAAAATAAGTCACATAGGGACCATGTACGTAGGGCCAATACGAAAGCACTGACTAAGCCATTAGGCCCAGACTCAATAAAATCTCACGAGATACAGATAAAAGTTGGCTAAACTAGTTGCATAAACTGATTCGGTTGAAGTCAACGTCGGCCCAGGTAATATGTGATAACGAAATGATCGTCTCTGAATGCCTAATTTCGGCCTCAGCCGTCTCCAAGTCACCGTAACGCACTGGGCGCAAAACGTGTAGACAACAGAAAACTCAGTTACCGCTTTCACTCGATGGCCCTTATCGACTAAATGGGTCAGAGCCGAACTATTCGCCTCTCTGGAATAATTTTTATTCAACCAACTTGAGTAATGCCTCCATTTTCCGCGTCGTACTACCAACGTATCCCGCACCGTAGGAATAGTTGAAGCGGTAAATGCACATTGAGTTTTCTTGGCAATGCAGCTGGTTTTTAGGTTAATGACTGATTATTAACGCTTTTTTGTTGAAGGTTAATCGCACTTTTCCCAGGCGAAGGTCATTTGAACTATTTTTCCAGTTCCTAAGTTAGAGATTTGCTTGAGGCGTCGACCCTCAATTGAAGTTAAAGATGTGAATGCTTCTTTGGTACCGTTTCGAGGTGTTGCCCGCATGTGTCTATCGAAGAAACTTCGTATAAAAGCAAGTTTTTTCTCAAAATTCTGATCAGAGCAAATCGAGTTGCTTGTTTGAACAAATTACGTACCAAATGTAGAGGAAAATGAAATTCGGTACACCAGCGCACAAAATTTTCCGAATCCTCAAATTAACAGTTCATCGACCATCATTTTCTAAATCTGTTTCTTTCAAAAGTGTTGTCAATTACTTGATCATTCATGAAATCGTGCTTATCGCTATGAGCACCGTGGGAGGGATTGTTCCTCCCGAATCGGAGTGTTTAGTCATTCTAAACGCTTTGGAGCATGAAACCATTACGCCCTTGTGATGGACATCCATGGTCAATATCGACCGAAGGAGTTAAACAACAGGATACCTTCGTTAAAGCACCCGCATTATAAATAAAATAATTATCAACCAGACGCATTTATATTTACCTTGATAAACCAATCGATGATACGATCCAATCCACTTTCAAGAGAAACCACCGCCAATCGGAGTTGCAATAAACGATCTCTACGATGCCATACAGCCTCGGCATGACGGCGAGCCGCGCTACCTTTGGCAGTGACTCTTGCTACCCTTTCACGTGCCTCAACGCTTGATTGTCCAGCCCCAGGTGTTGTGGAGTAGGACGCCGATGGTCCGTTTTGATTGGATAATCGAGCAAGCAAGTCGAGTAGGCTGTTTGCTGCATTCAGCATTCGATGACTTGGTTCCACCAAGCATACCCGCTTTAGCTCCTGGTGTTCCTGGAATAAAAGTGTGTTTCTTATTAGACAACGAAATCACGTGATCAATATCTTGAGATTGCATATTGAATAACAGCTTACGTCAATCAGCTTCTGAACGGAGTCGATGTCATCTCCCCAGCCACCTTCGTTACATAGTTTCTCAGCTCGTTCGGCTTGTTCAACAACATCTTCGGCTGCCGAGAAACACTCCACAGCTAATTCGAGAAGGTGACCTCGTTGGGTTAAAACCGCTAACAAGTCCCTCCATGCTCGATTAAGTGATTCCGCCATGGCGGCGTAAACCTGAGTTTGACATTCTGTCGTTTGCTGTGTGACGAGGTCATCAGCTCGTGAGAGGAGCTGTGAAATTTGATCCTGTTTAGCCTGAAATAGTCAGAACACATTGTATTAATTAACCGGAATGAAAAACCACTCGGAACAATTCGCTGCTACTTTAGTCAGATTTCAATTTTAAGTGATACATTCTTGAGAGTTAGGTTGTTGCTTACAATATCACTCCACGAACGGTTTTGAGCTCTTCGACAGTCCTTGTTTTGACTAACAAAACAAGTTTATCGAAAACAGGTTCATTAAAAAACGGACAACGTTCATACATGCTTAACGATTAACTATACTAATCGAATCAAATAGTGATTACAAAATTCAATGTATATTTACTACTTCTCCGCTTATTCGAGGCATACGGATCCTGATTGTACAGTTCCGAACATATAAATGCAAACAACACGAAACCAGTCGTTAGGAAATAGAATGTATGCAATCTTTTGTTCAAATCGATGGAGAAGACCCAATCTACATGTGCAGTATGAGTACACGTAATTGAACAGTTAGTTCTGTGATCCTAATCCAATGTTCAAACTTCCTTACAATTTCTCCACTGTTTGAACGCATACAGAACGGATCTTGTCATTCCTGGTGGATGAGTGCGGACAGCACGAAGTAGGTCTCGTGGAAGGGTGTTTGGAGAGTTAGTTCATTGTGCATTGTGTCTACTCATCAGTACCAGGTCTTTCGAAATATTCACAAAGCTTATCACAACGGTCCACATTGGAAGCACTGGACTCGAGTTTCGCTCTTATTAGAGCTCATCAGGAGTGCATATCCTGTCTCAGGTCTGACTCGAACCCAGGACCTTCACCATTGTAGTCTTATGCCTTACGGCCTGAGCTACCGACCGGTCTTGTGGTGTGTAAGAAGACAAAGAATATAGGTTTGGTTAACTTCCAACCCAATGGGTTTAACCATGTAAACAGGTGTAGGTACATGTAATCCACCATGTTGGTAGTGGCCTTCCCGCTATCAAACAGTTGAAGCATATCAAATCGCACAGTTTCGCAAAAACCAATGTGAACGCCCGCTGTCCATATCACCCTTTAGATAGATTTTCAACATGTCACCAATTTTTCTATGGAGGAATTTTTGCGCTCTCATGAATTTAACCTCCAACATCGTTCAGTATTTGAAAGATCGTGGAATTCGATCCGCGCTAACATCAAACTACTGTAATTTTATAGAAACATGAAATATAGAGGGACTGAACTGTATACGGCACACTAGTCTATTCGTCATTCATGCCCACAGTTGTATCGGTTATCGATCGATTCTCAGGTCAAAGGTTAAAATGGCTCACATGGTTCACTTAAATGATGAGTAGGTTTCGATGTTGGAATTTCGTTAGGAGAAAACCAGCCCAAGTTTAATATTGGTTGCAGGGAATCCGTTGTTGAAATTCCTGTTGAGACTTAACTTGGTGACTTGATAACAATGGGTACATCATAAACACTAAACACACTTATATTCAAGCTTCTGGTTGCCCAACGAACCAGAATGTTTAAATACATCGAATAATTTCGTGTCATGAGTTCAAGACGATTATGAGTGACCAAGGTTTCATGTTGGTCATAAACCCGCACATAAAGCCCACAGACGTTTTCTGATTGTTTGCTGTTAAAAGGTTGCGCCATATAGCGCATGAACAGGAAGCATATCGTGCTTCTGTATTTGAAAACCGTGGTTCGTTTTACGAAACATAATTAACAGTTGCATCAAAGTGTAACTCTTTACCACTCTTCCACGGTTTCAGGTCTGGCTAAACCTAATCTCCATGTTTCCACCTGATGACATCTAACAGCAGGAAACCGGTTGGGGAGTTTACGTGAGGGGGGTACGATTAATCATGCAAGTGTCTGACTAAAATTGTTATTAGATTCGGTGTCACAGCACCTGAACGTTTGTAATTTACAGACTGAAGTGGCAATGGGGAAGAAATTGGTCGGTTCATTCAAGTTTCCTGGAATTCGAATCTTAATCAATTTGCATCATTTATCCCCACACAAGTGTCACAAACTTCGTATGCTGTGAATAAAAAAAATCAGCAGAGAATCCCGTGATTTCAACATTTGAATTGCAGCAGCATCCTGTGTGTTTTGCAATCGTATAATAACATATAATCACTCGCATCAATAGGCCACAAACCTATATTAAAGTCAAGTAAGAAGTAATTTCTGTAAAAAAAATCAAGAACTACCCTGTTTTAATATTTACATAAAAAGCGGTAATTAATTACACCAAGACGTGTATTACTGACCGCCAGTTTTTCACACAAATGATTGTGTACTTCAAGAAGGGATTTGGCTTCCTCGGCATTTCCACCGATGTCGTAGAGATCCGGTTCCATGCGTTGAATGCGCACACGGATCCAATTTCCACACTGAAACGTAAATAAAGTGAGAGATATTCAAGTAAAATGTTAAAGAACGTGCAATCATGGGTAGATTCCATTTGGAAGTATAATTCGAGAGTCAGACAATGTATTTTAAATCACCATGAACATCACGTGGTCTAAAATACCATCATTGCACCCTGCTTTTATCCTATACGAATTATTGATCTTGATACAGCCCAATACTGTTCTTGTTATTTATAAATGATCTACCGAAACTGTAACGATGTAAACTTGTTCTTTTTGCTGACGATGTAAATATTTGGAAGAAGATCGACTCTGTTGAGGATTGCTTAGTTGTACAAACATGTTTAAATAAGCTGCACCGGTGGTCAATTCAAAACAAGGTGACTTCAATTTGCGCAAGTACAAAATGTTTCAAGTTGGAAAACCCTTCCCTTTGGTATACGTACTCGGCAGTCAAACGCCTGAGTTGAGTATATCGCAGAAAGATCTCAGTATATGGGTGGACGGAAATTTTCAGAACAGCCTGCAGTGCGAGGCCGCCCATAAGTGACTTCCTTAGATGAATTTTCGGACGTTTCTCACCGCACTCATTGTCGAGGATATTCAATACCTGCATACATCCAGTTTTGGACTATACAGCACAGGCTTGGACAACACGGATGAAAAAAGACATCTCGCTCCTAGAAAGGCAACCAAAATGGTTACTGGACTGCATAATCTCCCATTTGAGCAGTGGCTGACTAGACTTAGACGCAGACGCATCCGAGCTGGCCTAAGCCTAACATACCGAATAATTCATACTTGTCGCACACACTCAAACACCTTTTTACAGTTGGTTCCAATCTCCCAACCTGTAGTCACAACCTAACCCTTTAAATCCCACATTCACGATTGATCTGTCGCCGGTACATTGTATTCAATTCGTGTATGCTTTTTGTTGCACGGCTTATCGCCAGAAATTGCGTCTTCACCGAATGAAATGATCTTCAAAAAATGGTAATATGTTTTATGTGCAATAAAACTGTGTTGGCCCCAGGTTACTGAAATGACTTAGTGATTCCTTCTTACACCACATACTTGGAAAAACAAATTGCCAAAACACATATTTCCGTTAGAAATTTCCTCCCTTCATGTCACAATTTGAATTACTTTTACTCCTCCTTTGAAGCACACAGACACAAACATTAAAGTAACGATTTGTTTAACTTTTATACGAATATCTTTTGGTATTGTACAACTATTTGATTTTTTCCACGATAAATCTTGAATCTTGAAACTATGTGGCAAATAAATTGGAATTTTCGTCTCCAGTTGTACAAGAACATAAAATACGGCCGTCACTGGGTCTGGATAAAGTGTCAACACTCTTTAATGATTTTGGTAAAACCAAAGATTCCAAATTTACCATATCAGCTGCTCGTTATACCTTTTAGTTTTGGAAATCATGCATTGAAATAAACACCGAAATGTGGACCTCGGCATCATGCAGGGAGCCGAAAACGAATTGTGTCTGGTGTGCCATTGAACACAGTGGAATTATTTAATATGATCATATTCTGGTTAGCAAACGTCACATTTGCCGACCTCGCAAATGTGTATCAATCAATGTGTCCACAGTTGCTGGAATTGCGTTTTATTGTTCCGATTTATTTTTACCGCTTACTGTTAGCCATTAGCGGGAAAAAACAATTGTCAGAGAATAAGTATCAAAAAGAAAAACTGTTACTTAGGGCAAAACAAAGAATGGATTATGAAAAGCTAAGGTTAGATATTCAGCATCGATTTGAGTAGAAGAGATAACATAGAAATCACTCAAACTGCATAAAAACGTGATCGAGGCCGATCCAGTGGTCATTGATGTGAAGACGAAATTGATGGCGATCTGTTAAAAATGATTTGCGTAAAGTAATACATCAGACGCAGAAACGTCATCAGAACAATAATAGTAAGAAAAAAGAAAGGTAATGAAAACTTGTCCGAAATCCCTTATTAAAATGGCATTACCAGTAAGCAATATATACATGTCATGCCTAATCGCATGTCATATCTATCTATCTATCTATCTATCTATCTATCTATCTATCTATCTATCTATCTATCTATCTATCTATCTATCTATCTATCTATCTATCTATCTATCTATCTGTCTATCTATCTACCTACCTACCTATCTATCTATCTATCTATTTATCTATCTATCAATCGACCTATCTATCTATCTATCTATCTATCTATCTATCTATCTATCTATCTATCTATCTATCTATCTATCTATCTATCTATCTATCTATCTATCTATCTATCCTTCTATCTATCTATCTATCTATCTATCTATCTATCTATCTATCTATCTATCTATCTATCTATCTATCTATCTATCTATCTATCTATCTGTCTATCTATCTATCTATCTATCTATCTATCTATCTATCTATCTATCTATCTATCTATCTATCTATCTATCTATCTATCTATCTATCTATCTATCTATCTATCTATCTATCTATCTATCTACTATCTATCTATCTATCTATCTATCTATCTATCTATCTATCTATCTATCTATCTATCTATCTATCTATCTATCTATCTATCTATCTATGTATCTATCTCTCTATCTATCTATCTATCTATCTATCTATCTATCTATCTATCTATCTATCTAATCTATCTATCTATCTATCCATCTATCCATCTATCTATCAATCTATCTATCTATCTATCTATCTATCTATCTATCTATCTATCTATCTATCTATCTATCTATCTATCTATCTATCTATCTATCTATCTATTCATCTCTCTATCTATGTATCTGTCTATCTATCTAACTATCTATCTATCAATCCATCTATCTATCTATCTATCTATCTATCTATCTATCTATCTATCTATCTATCTATCTATCTATCTATCTATCTATCTATCTATCTATTTATCTAACTATCTATCTATAGTTCGATATATTTATCTATCTGTATTTCGATATATTTGTTGCCGTAACATGCATAAAAACTTGAAAGGCTTTTCTGTTGCACTACTCTCTTCTGTTCGACAGACGCTGAAGTTTTTACGATTCGTAGGCGTCCACTTACAAAACCAAGTTTTACTTGATTTGGACATGTCTATGTAGTATTGCACAAACAATACTGATTAATTTTGCTTATTTTCTTGCATTTTCATCACACACTTCATGCGCTCATCAGTTAATGAATGTAAGATCAGGGTCCGCATGCGCTTGAATTAGCATTTAATAATATTGTTTTAAAAATGGAAAAATAATTGAATGATAATTAGAAGATGGCAAAATAACCGGCAAACATTTACCCGAAGCACAGCCAACACGATCCGAGCGTTCCCAGCCTGGACCGCCACTGTACTAATTGTTGTAGTGGTAGGGTATCCATCGGAAAAGTCCGAAGAATCTGAGTCCCCATTGAGTTCCGGTTGAACGTGATTTCGATCCGACCTCAAGTCCATTTCGATCAATACTTTTACTCAATAACACGACGCTTCAACAAGTCAATGATCTCGTTATGACCATTGACTGAAAGCTGAAAATCCGCACTCAGTCTACACACGAAGTATGCTAAGTTCCAATCACTTAGATGTCACGCTATCGAATGAAACCACACTTCGTGAAATTTAAATTCCAAGAGCTGAAAAAACTGAGTGGTCTGATTGTACCATGACATCTAGGTGCTATTTAAAGCGTGTGTCTTCCGCTGTGCATGCGCTAGTGACCAATGGGGAAAAAATAGCACATCATGCACAGTCGAATCCGATTCAGGAAAGGTGGAATACCACCGCGTGTCACCGGGATACCGGCCAACGAGCGATGGTTGTGGTTGTGTGTTGGGTGTCGGGCCCGACACACGCACGCCCTGAAGTGCACCGCCACGTTGTGTGCGTGCACGAACCTCGCATCAGGTCAAAATTGGCATGGGCGAAATGGTGAATGGCGAGGATCGATTGGATCGATTGAAATCGACTGGTATCAGCGAAAACGCATTGTCGTGTGTTTATCAGCATTATGCTTTACGTATGCTCTATGCGAATTGCTCATCCGAATGGATAAGATTAGGATAAGAGTCGTGAGAATGGATTCGATGTTCAAAAATGATAGGAGATGCAAAATCTATATTTGAAAATATGCGAAATATCAGCTTTTCGTTCAGGTTTAATAAAAAGGTAGACAATTACGGGGACAAGAACAAAACAGAACATACTAAATGTCAAAGAAATAAATGCGTCGGAGACATCGTTTCAGCAGAGATATCTGGAGGCGAATAGGATGAAGGATCTTCGATCTGGTGCTTCGATCGTGTAGTAGATGACTATCGAAATTCACAAAGTTCGCTGTTGACGGAATGTGAAGTGTCAGTGACCAGGAAAGTGTTTTTTTTGAGGCGTTCGAAGGAGATAGAACTGTAGTGATAAAAATTTAATTATAACGTCTTATTATCACGTCTTGCGAAAGAAACGTGGGGAAAATTGTAGTGGAACAATAGTACGATACATGAGAGGGTAAAGGGAAATATCAATTTAAGATTAACGTCATGAAATCAAAGAAAAATCGCGTAAATTAACAGCTTATCAGACTTAGTTAGTATAGTATTGAAATGACGAGTTCATTATAAGTCATCGAGAATAGTGCGCCTTAGATACGTGACGAGTTTCTGTCTGATAAGGTGTGCCGACTGATTTCCACATAGATTGGCGAAGCTGAGTTTTGTGATATAAAAGCAACACTTGTGGTCAATTTACAATATCATCTAATGCAGTTGAGCTGCCCTGCTAATCCGCTTAGAAATGTTAGTCCCAGCGAGAGGTTATCCGCAACAGTTGAACCGAGTTACGTGGAGCGATTGTTTGTTCAATACAAAATTAAACAGATTTAACATTATTATTTATCACATTGACACCATACACAAACAATTCAAATGTGAGTAAAATTTGCTTTTACGATTTGATGGTATCTCTATCCAGTGAAATCATCTTTGATACGAATATAACCACGGGATATAAATTTAGTTCAAACATAACAAGAATTCTTTCACGGATATTGTTATCGTCGTCATTCTATTTGCGATTGTGCTATGCCAAATCGGCGAGAGTTCCAGGGTGTTTAACATTGAACCAGCTAATTTTCAAAGTTAAACAATTTATGAGCTTGCAGGTCACTGCTGGATAAGTTTAGCGCGACCAACCTGTTCATTCACAAGTGCCCACACAATTGTCGATGGGGTTAAACTCATGGTCGGAGATGTCGGAAGACGCAATAATTATTACAACTACACTCTTGGGTTCCACCAACTCGTCTGGACAACTGAAGAGAAAGATTTTGGTGTTTGGACCAGTTCAAGTCTGAAGACTTCACTGCAGTTCAAAGCGATTTATACCAAAAGGCGTCAAAAGTCTTGGCGTTATTGAAACGAATTTTCGGCAGATTCACGAATCAGTCGGTACCCCGTATCATGAACACCTATCTGAGACCAGCGATGGAGTACGCTGTTCAGGCTTGGTCACCCTGGATTCAAAAAGACATCAATCTACTGCAGCGTATTTACCACCGAACCACAAAGCTCGTATCGGGACTAGCTGCTAAACCATATGAAGAACGTTTGAGGAGTCTCAATATTTTCGACTTTAGCTGTCGTCGACTAAGAGGTGACCTCATACGGATGTACAACATTATGCACGTCCCTAACCATCCCTTGTCCAAACTTATCACACTCTCGCCACCTAGCGCCAGTCGGAACCATGAACTTACAGACTTCAAGTCTGAACTGTCGAAGATTCTCGTATGCTGTACGTGTAAGTTTCACATGGAACACCCTCCCCTCCATTGTTACACACTGAGCCAACCTGGATATTTTTAAGGCTAATTTGGACAAATACTTGAAAGAAAACCCAAATTTTGATACGATTTACACTACATGAGTTTTCCTGTTCTTCTTTGTTATTGTATATACCTCATAACTCCATCCTATCATTATTGTTAAGCTAATTGCTTTTTAGACCATTACAACTTTGAATCACTTTGATCTCAACGCCCCACACGATGTGTGTAAACAGCACGAAACCCGTCGTGTCATGTGTATGAGACGCATGCAAATAAGGCTCTTTGTTCAATATCAAGGAAGCAACGCCACCAACATTTTTGTGGGCACATGTAATTGAACCAGTTGGTTGGTCGTTTCCACCTTATCTAACAGTGCCATACAAGCTCACACCTTGTTTACTATTTATCCACTGTATCAAAGCATGCGGATTCCGAGCCTATTGTCCTCACCCGATGAGTGCAAACAACACGAAACAAGTTGTATGGTGTGTGATGAAAATGTATGTAAATGATCTTTTTTCGGAAACGATTTAAATTTTCAAGTAAAGAACGCTCAGTAGCGTCTCACCCCGGCGAAGCACTTAAGAATTTTTCAGTAAGTAATTTCGTGATATTGTAAGATTCGGAATCCAATACCCACATTAGTGTCACATTGTTTAATGATATTTATGAAACTTATGACCTTGAACAGATATGGGGTGAAATTTAAACAGCACTGAGCACAGAGATGTTTTGTGCTCTAGACGCAATGCCATGAAACTGGATTTCCTGAAACTTCGAATGCAGTTGAGCTGACCTGCTAATCCGCTTAGAAATGTTAGTCCCAGCGAGAGTTTATCCGCAACAGTTTAACCGAGTTACGTGGAGCGATTGTTTGTTAAATACAAAATTGAACAGATTTATCAGTATCACTTTGACACCATATATAAACAATTCAAATGAGATGGTATCTCTATCGAGTGAAAATGAGTGTGAAAGCATCTTTGATACGAATATAACCACAAACAATACTACCTGAAACTTCTTATCAACAAAACTAGGATACCGCAAGATAATTTATAGACTGTCACACAGCGATTGCTTAGATTGAGTCAACCGTGAAGCGCTATACTTGAATATTTTACGACAATGGTTCGTTGGCAACTCAAGCTCCACGGCGTTCATGTATTTTTCTTTAGCCAAACCTTTCCTTATTTTCTGTTGGCCAAATGATGACATACTGTTCGACGTACATTGCTAAGGAACCTTGCTAAAATTAAATGGAAGCTTCGGAATATTTAAGTCAACTCAACACTTTGATATTCTCAGCGGAAAGCACGAAATTCACACCTTCAAGATTACATTACTTACTTAAGATATGGACTAAAGTGTTCCACGTATGGATCCACGGAAGATACTAATTGATACATTTGCGGCCCGTGATAAATTGTGCTTGGACATATCGATTTTTTTTAAATAGTCCGTCTAACATTCAACATAAAAGCAGGTCAACCACTACAGCAGTTTCATACAGATCAGCTGAAAGGTAATGGTCTGCATTATCATAATTATTGGAGATAACCATATCAATAAAGCGACCGTGAATGTCTTCCTTTAATCCTTTAAGGCTATGGAAATGTAAAATTTAGCCTCCTCTATTATTGCTGCAAAAGACGTTTGCAATACAGATATGAAAGCTCTTCACATCGACTCTGCGAGTTGCAAATAACTTGCTCTTGACCACTCACATTAGAGGCACTGTGTAAAGCGTCAGCTGCCAGCAGGTGAAGAGCACATACAGCTCTCAGCTGCTAGATCACACCGTCAGGGTGTAAACTGAGTTTCACGAAGCGAAATGTACATCGAATAATTAATACGTACTTGAGGTCAACCATGGAGTATGCGGTTCAGACTTGGTCACCCTGGCTACAGAAAGACATCAGCCTCGTGCAGAGAATATATCATCGGACCAGCAAGCTCGTCCGTGGTTTAAAGCACAAACAATCATATTACAAGTCTCAATCTCTTCGACTCTCGCCACCACCGTCTTAGAGGTGATTTGATTCTTATGTTCAATGTACTAACTAAACTATTCACACGACTACCACCCCGAACCAGCCGGAGTCATGACTACACAGTATTTATTCCCGACTCGAGACTGAACTGTCGAAAGAACTTTTATTCTGTACGTGTATGCTTTACCTGGAACTACCTACCTTGTAACGTTGCACATTCACCCAACTTGGATATATTCAAATCGAATTTGGACAATTTCATGTTGACCAATCCAAACTTTGAACCGATATATTTTACACCATAAAAGCTTTGAACCCATGCATCATTACCCCATGGATTTACATGTGCCATCCAACCGGTTGAAAACAATTTCTTTTTTATCTGATTCCTGAACTGCTCAATAAGCAAACAAATCCCGTTTTTACCACCCATGTTATTCGTAATTCCCATATTATTCTGTGGTTTTTGTACAGTTATGTGCTTTTTAGACCATTAAATTGAATTGAATTGAATTGACCTCGTTCGTCTGAGTACTGCTCATCGCTTTGAGCGCTGCGGGAGCGATTGTTCCTGGCGAATCAAAATGTTTCGTAGCTGTGGAGCATAAACCACGATGTACATCCATGGTCGACATTGACCGAAGGATGACAACAGCTGCATCTATTCTGTACGACTAAAATGGATTTCGGCATTCACGGTCGGCTCATAGGTGATCAACCATCATGCTGGCATGACTTGCGAACTCACGGTAAGATACTCACAAACGTACGGATTGTCTTTTAGAATGTGCTGCCTATTCCACTGATGGTTATTAGGAAAAATAGCTGCGTTTGCTCATTAAAATTGTCTTCTTTTTGTCATACATTTTACAATAAGAAATTTTCCCTTTAAATGAGAGACGTATTGAAAACTGTTCTAATCGATTCCCCTCAAATTTATTCTTGCGAGAGAATGACCCATCAATCGGAGCCGATGAAATCTCATCCAGAATTCTTTTATATAATGTTCCATACATGTAATCCGTTAACAGTTTTAAAACTCTCCAATTCTTTCTCCTTCTATCTATGTTGTTGGCCTCCTTCGGTCGATGTCGACCACGGATGTACATCACAGTCGCATGAATTTCATGTTCTACAGCTTTTTGAATGACTAATTAGTCCGATTCATGAGGAACAATCTCTCAGCAACGATGGTCAGAACTCTGTTGTAGGGCGTCACTTACACGCCAGGGGCGTGATCTGCGTTCAGCATCCAAGAGCTGTATCTGCTCCTCCCCAGCTTGCAGACGACGCTTTACACAATGTCTCCCATGTGAACGGTCAAGAGCAAGATTTTCCCAACTCGCAGGGTCAATTCTAATAGCTTTCATATCTCTTTTTCAAACGTCTTTGTACCGCAAGTGCGGACTACCCAATGGTCGACTTCCTAATTGCAACTCACCAAAGAGTAGATCTTTCGGACCTTCTATGCATAAGGCATTGAAAACCGGGAAAGTGTTCACGTATCACGTACAACGGTATAAACGTATTCAATACATACATTCATACCCAATCGTGGACTATATAGCAAAAACGTTGGCCACACCGTAGGAAAATGACATTTCACTACTCGAGAGGATTTATCATAAGTCAGCTAAAATGGTTACCGAAACGCATAACCTACGTTTTGAACAGCGACTGGCTCGATTAGGATTGTGTGCTATCAAACCCAAGCGCATCAGACGTGACCTTATTCTAACCTACAGAATAATCTATACGGCATCCACCGAGGCACTTTTACAAAATGGGTTCCAGTGTCTCACACGCCGAATACCACATTTAAGCTTAAACTGTCGTCCGAACTTTCGATCACGCCGTGTCTGCTTTCTCTTGAACAGAGAATGAAATAATCTTCAAAGGTAAATTACTATATTTTAAATAACAAAGTGTCGTCTCCAGTTTACTAAAAACCATAAGTGCTTCTTTATTACAGACGCACTTGAAAAAAAACAAAGTAACCCAAACATACTGTTTCGACCGACATTTCCTCAGTCCATCTTAAACTTGTAATGATTTCTTACTCGTCTTTCGAAACATATGGATCGAAATATATGAATTCAATTTATTTAAATTTTTTATACGTTTAACCCCACGGTATCGTTCAACTATTTGCTTTTTCATCACAAATCTTTAATATTGAATCTCGTGGAATTTTTGACGATTTTTAATGTTCGGTGATCCGAAGAGGCGTTATACGGTGAATCATTGCATGTGTAAGGAACTGCTACAGTTTGCATCCTCGGAAAACATATATTTCATATAGTGAACTCGAATTCTATCATCAGATAATTATTCTGATGATATGAAAAGCGAATCACAGAGAGTCACCTTGCAACAATTGTCATTTCACATATAGAAAAGAGTTTCACTGCTATTGCTCAGCTTTGTTTTACTTTTTTATACTTTTTGTTCCGCAAAATGGTAAGACACACCACCGGTTCACAATTAATAGGCAAACTAAGTGAAGCACACGCCTAGAACCACCACAAGGAACTGCCCATCAAATTCACAAACTTTCCAACGCTATATTGATTGCTTATGGAATTCGAAATGCCGTTTCATTTCTTCAACAATAAATATTTTCTATTGAATTGATCCAGGTAGTTGAATATATGAATAGAACACTAGTATCTTAATCGATTCATAACCTTATTTGCAACATTTTCCTAATGGTTTCGATCTGTTTGAACTCATCTGATATCAATATATCGCCTAAACATTCTGGCACTTGCACTATCCAATGATGCTAAGGTAGCCGAAATCAAAGGCGAAAAAATCAATATTCCAGTCCAATTTCTCCCACTCTCCATCCAAGGACATTCTGGCCGATCAATACAAGACCATGCCAACGTACATTGTTTACCTCAGAGGGATTCGATTTGTCCTGGATAAACAGAACGACATTCGCCGCGTATGGGTCGACTTCTAGCAAAAATCTATTTGGATAGAATAACATTCACATGTATATAATTATCAAAATACACCAAAATCCTAATTGATTATAATAGGAAAACCAAGGTTGTAAACGAGTGATTATTCGTGGTGATTTCACATTGGCTTACCAGAGAGTAGATTAAATATGTTTGATCCAAGGTACATTAATCTTGAGTAGTTAGGTCAAGATCTACTGATAATTTTACTGACATTACAATATTAAATGCTCGCACAAATGCAGTTCCGTTTCCCTGCAACCAACCCACATAATTTTCCATCCCGGCCGTCGGTAGTAGACTTGTCAACGGCTGCTAATGTTGTGGTGAAAAATAAAAGCTATCATTTCTTGCGATACGAAAATTTTCTTGCTTTGAATATATAATCTGCATTTTGTATGCGTCTAACGCACACAAAACGGTTAGGGAAAATCTGCCCAACCAATTATTGCAATCGCAATTGGCTATAAGTTGTTAGCCTCATTCGGTCGATGTCGACCATGGATGTACATCACAATCGCATGATATCTTTCATAATCCACAGCTTTTCGAATGAATAAACAGTACAATTCGGGGGAACAATCTCTACCGCAGCGCTTGCAATGATAGACAGAACTCGGTCGATGGGCGTCATTTGCAGGCCGGTGGCGAGATCTGCGTTCATCAGTTAAGAGATGTATCTGCTCCTATTCAGCTCGCAGACAACACTTTATACAATGCCTCCAATGTGAGCGGTCAAGATCACGTTCTTTCCAGCTCGGCGGGTCAATAACAAGTGCTCTCATATCTCTTTTGCAAACGTCTTTGTACCGCGAGTGCGGTCTGCAAAATAGTCAAATACTTGATTTCAGCTAACCATATAGTAGATCTTTCGGAATACGAAAATTTTCCATTCTGTAGACATGACCAAGCCACCGCAGGCGGCGCTGGCTTAATAGGGTGAACCTGCTCTGTTGACCAGCTTTTGAAAGCACTTCAGCATTAGTCACTTTGTCATTCCACGATATGTTAAAGATACGACGGATGCTTCGTAGATGGAAAACATTCAGCTTCCGCTCGTGTCTTACGTGGGTGGTTCCGGTTTTACTGCCGTACAGTAAAGCATTTAGTTTGTTTTTAGAGTCAACTTGTTGTAAGCCAAAATACGAGCGTTCAAACGGGACAAGATGGAAGCTGCTCAGCCAATCCGCTTATCAATCTCCGCGTCTAGTGAGACGTTATCCGCAATAGTTGAACCAAGGTATGTGAAATGATGTACTGGTTCAAGCTGACAGTTTCCGACAGTGGTGATTGGAGGCGATACAATCCCTTGACCAAGGACTTTGGTCTTGCTCATGCTGATTGTTAACCCAAATTCTTTGCATGCCGAGGAAAAACAGTCCATTAGCGACTGTAGGTTCTGTTCGGCGTGAACAATAAATGCTACATGATCTGCAAGCAGCAGGTCGCGGATTAACACATCCCGTGCCTTGCTTATTGCCCTCAACGGATTCAGGTTGAAAAGCATACCATCACTTCTCGTGTAAATGCCCTCTGTTGTCGTCCCAAAAGCGTGCTTCAGAAGCAAAGCAGAGCAATAAATTAGTGCAACATATCTATTTCTTATTTATTAAATAAGTGCAAAATATTTGTATTGGATAAGTTGATCCACAGAGTAAGTTCAGCTGATGACGAGAGCGCAGCCTATACTGACTGGACCATATGTACAGAAGGGAAAATTGTCATATTCTAAAAAACTATTCTATGAGACGAAATCCTCCTGAGTGGAAATCAGAGGGTCAAGCTTTTGGCGAACATCACTAGCCGTACGAAGATTTTCCGAAACAGCCATTGACCCTACAAGTTGGAAGTAACTTGATATTGATCGTTCATATTGAAAGGCCTGTTTACAGCGTCATCTGTGTGCATTTGGAGAGCAGATGCTGGTCTCGGCATCTGAACGTAGATCACGCAGTCAGCGTGCAACTGCCGTAGATCGGCTGTGTACTGCCTACCGCTGTGGGAGAGATTGTTCCTCAAGACTAGGACTGTTTAGTCATCTGAGACGCCGGGGGTAATGAAATAGACATGAACGTGTGTTTCACATCTGTGTTGAACATTAAGCGATCAAAATCATTTGTATGGGATCCACGCAAGACACGAGACGACGATGAATCGTTTCCATTTGAACAACATCCTCCGAAGTTTAAACGTATTGTGGACGGACAAAGTAACCAATGCTCATTGGCTTTATAAAGCTGGTCAACATAACATGTTTACTCCATTGTGGCATCGTCAACTGCTCTAACTCTGCCCTACTAGAAATGATCCACTGTATGGAGATTTTTAACCAGAAAATCAATACTTTAGCAGACCGCACTTACGGCACAAGTAGCTTTGTAAAATTACAGTAAAAGCTCTTGTACTAGACTCCATGAGTCAAGAGAAACTTGACCCTGCCACTGTTACCATAGAAATCAGGATACGCATCATCTTCAAATTGAGAAGGACCCTACGAACACCTAAATTCAATGCAATATCGTGCAATCGCTGATGATCGACCGAGTACTAATTATAATTGTGAACGTCGAAAGGGATATTGTTATCCCTCAATCCAATTGCCCCGCTCTATCGAGAGTGGAAATCAGAAAGCCATTCTTCAACATACCGTGCTTGCGGTAATAGGGATATGAAAGCACTTGTGATTGTCTCTATAAGGGAAGAGGAATTCGCTGTTCGCTTGTCCTTTTTGGTAAACGGAGTTACACAACACCTCAAAGCCAAGGAAACGCGGGCTGATGAGCGTAGTTCACCCCAAAACTCGGGTAATCAATCGAGTAGTACTCCTAATTGCGGACGATGCTAGAGGCATTGGTACTCACCAAGGTCCATTAATTTACGAAATAAAGTTTGTAATGACTCGGCTATACTCAGTTTATTGGAAACGTTTCACTTCTGACTCAGATGCTTCGTCAGACCAAGGATGTCAGTACGAGTAGAGATAAGGTTTAAATTACATTCACCTGACAATTCCTAAGATGGTTAAGAACTTCATTTGTCATGGTGGGAGCTGACCATTGTAAGGTAGACAGGCGAGATAATTATTACTTGATGTATAAACACTTACATAATTGCGTTTTGTGCAGGAAATCCGCCGAATGATTAGTTTAATTGCGTAATCCTTGCACACAATTGTAAAGCACGTTAAAGTTTATGTGTTGCAGAACCGGACTCCAGATTGTGGAGAAATCAGCTCATTCAGCTTGTTGACCTCAGCTTGAAGTCGTTCCATGTATGAATGAATATGATACCCCAATCGACCACAAACATCGTCCACTACATTGTGACTCTTACGAACCAGGAATTCGCAAATTTGCCAGGGAGTTAGTACAAACAGCCGAAGTAGAAGCCAGATCGGTGAATCGTTACGTCTTCAATCTTAAATGTCAACAGAATAAAGTCATGCCGATGGGCCTGGTGGTCAAACCTCGAAATAATTCACGCAATTCCAAGACGTTTGAAGAAACTAAACCCAAAGGTTTCTCAAACAAAGGATCTACGGGACCAACGAAAACCTGACAAACGCTTGATCAAAAGCATCAAGGATAAAGTCCGAATTGCGAGCGTAGTAATCCGTGTGCACACTCAAGATTTCGAAAGTTATTGTTTACCCGCTGCAGAACCGTGAGCCAGAATACGGAGATATTAGCCCCATCCTTTATTATCTCACCCGCCTCAGCGTAAAGTCGTTCCATGAGGCATTAGGAAAATCGAAAGTATTTGTATTTAGAAAAAGATGCCTTATATTGTCTCGGTATGATGGAAAAATATTCGTTATGATAAATATCCTAAGAAGTTTTTAATTACGTTATATACGCGGGTTTAAGAGTGGAAATACTACGCATAAATATTTCTAGTTTGTTCCTGAAAATCTTTTAACTTGTTGATTGTACAACATCTAACGGTAAGGAGTTCCATGCACACTCAATAGAAAAACCGACGGCACTTCCGTTGAGAATGTAAGATATCCAATGTCAATGTGTTAGTGCGCGTAGTTTGGCTTGACCCGAGGCGAAATAGAAGCCTGAGAGGATGAAACTTTGAGTTTAATATTTAATGGGCGAGGATTAACTTACATCGAACCCGTCTGTGTGCCGGTGCATCCAAATTAGGATGCACCAATCGATCCTCAAAACTGAGGTCGTGGAGATAGCCCACCATTTTGGTTGCCTTGTGATAAATTCTCTCGAGCATCGTAATGTCCTTTTGTAGCGATGGTGCCCAAGCTTGTACTGAGTAAACGAACACTGAGTGTATATACGTATTTAGAAAATGGGTGAATGTTTTAAGGGAAAACGACCGAAAATACGTCGAAAGTGGCCTATCTGATAAGTATATTGCTTTAGAATATTGTTCAGCATTATTCTCAATAGAACTAATATAATTATATTAATTGTCATAAGACAGTGGCTAATTTACGTTTTTTGTTTTTCTCTAATTTGCTGTCTGTGTGGCCAAGACCTTGGTGTGCACTCCACACATTTTGCAGAAATCCACAAAATTCCAACCGACATTTCCCCACTTCATCTCAAATTTCGAATTATTTTAACTCTTTCTCTTTCAAACCACATGGATTATAACAAAAAAGTACGATTTCTCTAAATTGTATACCTAGATCCTATGGCATAGTACAGCTATCTGCTTTTTCTCCATAAATCTTGAATCTTCTTCGTTTATCTGCCTTTGAAAACGTGAGAAAAACATGCATTCTGAGGTCAAAAATCGTCACCGTTCGTGTTCCGAAAATGTGTTTTTTTCACTGAAATTACACACATAACCAGAACAATTTGCTCGAAACAGTAGGTTTAAAGTCTAACTTTCGTAATGCAAAGGAATTTGAGTGCAATCGGTTAGAGTAGTTTTGGGTAACGTTTCACTTCTGACACAGAAGCTTCGTCAGACCAAGGGTGATAGTCAGGAGAGGGAACATGATTAAGTAGCGGTCAACCCACCACCACTTATTTGACCATACCGCTAAACAGGCTATAGTACGCTTACCGTGTATCACGTCTCGTGGGAATGACCAGGATCAGTGGTCAATTTCCCTACTAAGGTGTATCGATATCAATCTGATACAAGTGAACACGGTCAAGGTCAGTTGACACGGCGGTCCGCCTGCGTAAAAGTACATAAATAACGGGGTTAAGGTTTGTAGCGGATAAGCCATTAAAAAACAATAATCTAATTAACTAGTAGGTATAAGGTGAATAATAACTATTTACCGTCACAGCAGTGCCGAGCGCCAGATTTTGGAGATTTCTGCCCCATCCACCTTATTGACCGCCAGTCGACCTGCCTTGGCAATTTCGACCGCCTCCGCATGTAGGCGTTCGCTATACGGTTTAATACCGCGTCTTAATATTTCCACATTATCTAGATCGACGCTGTGGCCCGTATCTAAAACGTGCTCCGCCAAGGCGGAATCACGAATAAGGGATTGATATTCCCTCGCATACCGGGGCTGTTTCCGGACACGCTTTCGGTGTTCTTCGATTCTAGTGTAAATTTCCCTGGAAGTCTGGCCTATGTAAACACCCGAACAGTCCTAACAGTTGATCCTGTAGATGCTGTTCGTGATGCTAGATGAAGGTGTCTTATCCGTGAGATGCATCAGAACCGAATTATACACATATCCAGAACAATTTGCTCGAAACAGTAGGTTTAAAGTCTAACTTTGTTTTCCCACTTCTCCGCTGGTACAAGGCTCACGGAACCCAAACTTATTGTTCTTAACGAATCACGGGAAACAACCAGGAACCAGTAGTGGTGTATGAATGTGGGGATGTGAGCAACACATTAATTTAATTTGAAATTCACGGTCTCGCTCTAGGTGAATGACGAATGTCACAAGATTCATCGATTAGCAAGCCTCCGCAACATCAGTTATTCTTCACATCCACTTGTCGATCGGTACAAACCACTTTAATTTCATTCTGCAATCGAACACAGTCGGTTCTTTCGTAAAAATGATATTGTCACAAGCACTAGAGTAAAGTGTATGTCGCTGTGATTCGTAAAATTTCACAATGGAAGAGTACCAGTCTGGTGATTGTCATAAGAATCATGCCACTAGCAGTCTCAAACACTTGGGAACCACCCCTTTGATCAATACTCTGTACTTAAGGCCAGTAAGCGAGCACCAGGTGTACAGTTCGTGTTGTTGAACGGATTTTAAATAAAAAACGCAATTTCGAACTGGATTTTGAATTACTGTTCACATTTGTTAAGATGCATACTAGACATATGAAAGAAATTATCCATTTGTCTCATCAAAACGAAACGTCTTCTGTCAGTTTCACTAGTCATAACGTATTTTTATTTCCCATGAGATGAGAATTGTAGAAGAATACCGCAAACTTCAATACGCCGAACTCGCGTATGACCGTACACGCTTTACTAGAAGTTAAAATTCACAAAATTACCTAAATACCCCACGCATGT
>JACCGJ010012053.1:0-60733 GCA_013407085.1 Atriophallophorus winterbourni
AACGTTTGTTCCTTGTGGTCCAAGTACTGTGAAATTTCACAACTACTCACTTTAAACATTTCAAAGCATACTGGCGTTGCCATGTTTCTTGAAACCTGGCTTCATTCGGTTATAGAAAATGAGTTGGTTTCTATTGAAGGATTGTGTTGTTTTGAACTTGACCGAACCTGTCCCTCGGTGAATCCTGGTTGCGGAGTGATTACTTACATTAGAACTGATTGGTGTTGGTACTGCAAACAGATTTTTACTTTTGATAAGCGCCAGATATCCTGTCTGGCTGTTGAATGCAAACCCTTTCATCTTTCCAATTTCCCATCCTTTATTTTGATAAATGGTTATGTTATCCCCAATTGTCCATCTAACGTTTTTAACGCATTCATTGATGAACTCTTAATAAAACTCACTAATTCTCATAATTCTTTGCTTCTTTAACTTGGTGACTTCAAAGGCTGCAATTTATCTATGTTTTCCCTAGTGTCTCTGAAAAATATTGTTCATTTCTCAACTCGAGGTGACACATTTTTGGATTTTGCTCTAACAAATGCACCCCATTTGTTTCACGCCCGCAAGATTGCTCCAGTTGGTAATTCTGACCATTGTGTTATCAAACGTCTTCCTAAAATTTAAGGAAGCACTGGGCATAGATACCTCACCCACAGAAATGGCAAAAAGGTGACTTCTAGAGCTTGTCAACCTGACAATATTTCAGCCCTGAAGGACATGCTCTCTACCACTGATTTCAATATTTTTCATGAAAATGATGTCTCCATAGAATGTGTTGTTCTGACATCCTATCTTAATTTTTGTTTTGAAATCTGTTGTCCTAAAGAAACTATTTTTGTAAGTACTCGTCGTTTTTCCCTCTGCCCACCTAAAGCGCCTAAGAAGATTAAAAGAGAAAGCCTTTAAAATACATGATCGTAACACTGTGGCGCATCTTTCTCAGTCAATCGAGTTCGAAATTCGACGTCTTGAAAAGCTGTACACGAACACGCTTCTTAGAACGAAAGATAGTCGTCACCTATGGCGTGCGCTGAAACAAATTTGCGGAAAGAATTACAAGAAATTCGTATCTATTTTGGATATATATTCCTTGAACGAATCTTTTGTGCCCTGCATAACCGATAATGTCGGTGCACAGAACTTTGTTTCACCCCCATCCTCGTTTTCCAATTTACCCTTTACCAACGTATCCAAGGTCTTTGGCGCACTTTCAGCTGTCTCACTTTTTAAGGCTGCAGGACCAGACATCTGGTTGCATTGAAAAAGCAATTATGCCTGATTGCTGGAAATCTGTTTGTATAAACCTGATCCCAAAAATATCCTGGTAAATACCGCCAGATCGCGTGCACCTCGCAGTTGCTCAAAGCATTTGAAAGCATTGTACTACAGAGAATGGCATCCAGCTCTCAAGTACATGATGCTTCTCAGTTCGCTTACCGTAAGAATTGATCAACAGTTGATGTTGATGTTTTGCTCACGGATTATATCACACGTTGTTTAGATAGCAAATCGAAAGCCGTAAAAATTTATTTTCTGAGAAACTCTTCATTGCATAAATTATTTGACAGTGGCGTTACAACAAATGTCCTTCATTAGATTGCATCCTACTTTGAGGGTCGTCTCCAATATACATTTATGAACGGAAAATCCTCTCGTGAAATACCGATTACGCGTGGTGTCCTTCAGGGTGCAATACGGTCCCCATTTTTATTTTCCCTTCTACATTTGTGATCTTCCTCGTGACCCTTCGACACTTACTATTGAATACGCTGATGACGTTGCCGTTGCATTGATTCATAATCTTCGGATCGAGCTCCATGTTTTAGAATCAGTAATTACGAACATAGGTCAATGGACATCTACGCTTAGTTTATCTTTGAATACCTCAAAATGCAACGCGATGGTATTTTCCAACATGACTGGACAGCGTTATCTAGCCCTTCATGATGAAATTCCTTGCGTTTTGTTTAACGGCTCTGTGTTCAAAAGATGTTACAGCTTCAAGTATCTTGGCATAACAATATCTGACAATTTTAGCTGGACCAAACATGTAAGAAATCAATTCAAAAAGATGCGCCAAATGTCATTCTATTTACTTCGCCTCTGTTCCCTCTCCATACCACTAAAAGTTATTCAACTTCTTGTTTTTTCTTGCATCATTCCACACCTCCTTTACGCTTCTCCGTAATTTTTCCTGACCTATTGGAAAAGGATTTTATGATGATCAGAAGAAGTATTAAGCTCATCTCAAGATTGAGTTGTGTTCCCGCTGATGACATTTGAGACGCTTGATCGTCACTTTCGTGAATGCAACAGGTTCATCGCAACTATTTCTTGTGATTGTTCATATCCAATGAACAAAAGCCTTGCTTTTGGTCAATATTTTTCCTCCACCCGACGTATTATGCAATTCCCTATTCGAGAACTAACAAATTTGGAAACTCTTTTGTTCCATACTTGGCTCGATACATGGTTGATCCGTCGAAAGCTGTATGGAGTTAAAGGAGCGCTTGACAATTTTTTAAATAACGCTGAGATGTTAAAGTTATTCTCAAATTTTTTATATTTCTAATTCGCCTCATATTTGTCTAGCCTATGGTAACCTGACCCTTTATTAGCTCAAATATCATTTCATTGTGCTGCTCTTTATACATTTTATCATATTTATATTTTGTGGAGAAATTAATACATTGCTGAAAATTCGTGTACATGAATAAAGTCATTTTGTTCTTCTTTTTTTCTTCTTTCGGCTTTGAAACTAAACTGAATCCTCACTCCATATTTACGGTGTATATTACCACATATTCTGTATTTATCACCCGCTATTTTCTCCGCACTTTTTTTGAAAGTCCTTGGTTTGCTCAAATTTTGCATCATGTTCTTATCACGAGGATATTCTAGAAAACATTATGGAGAAACATTTTTTTACCTGCAATCGGCTTATAAATGATATTTCTCATTCACTGCAAGAGGATTTCCTTAAGAGTCAATCTTCTAAAAAACGTGATCAAAAACATTATACTTTCTTCTAGAACATCCTCATAACGGAGGACATTTATCCTATTTGCCTCATGATACCTCTGTCACAGTGAACTACTCATTAGTTGAATTTATCTCGTTACGAAAATGTATATATTTTTGTGAATATTTTTTTCGCGTGTTATGTGTAATTTGTATAGAATTCGTTGTTTTTCGAAAATATTCGAATAAAAATGGGTGATGATTCAATGTTGAAATAGGCACAGTCAGTCACCTCCTTAAATAAAGAACAACTTTTTATTGATAATCTAAATAACGGGCAAGTTAAGGGACAAGTATATTCCTGAATTTTTCGATTCTCGAAAAATGGATGAGATATTGAATTCGCGTAGTTTAAAACGACTTGCTAGCCATGTGGATCTCATGCAGTGGGTATGCATTTTTCTGTAAACGTTTCTCTGACAAATCAATCACATCCAACCAAGTTTTGTACAACGATCATACCTCGAATTCACTCGTATAGACATAATTCATTCGTGCGAAGATATTCGTGAGTTCCAGGTATCCTGGTTTATAGTTAGGAAAAAATGGGAAAATTGAATATGGTGCTATGGCACATCTGAAAACCGACATCTCACTTTTTTAAGTTGATGAAATTATACCCGTGAAAAGCATTTAGCATAATGACTGAATATACCGTCATAGACTCATTTGTGTTTTTGAGAACTGGTACACGTATCGCAATAGCGAGGATGGATAATAGTTTATATCACTATTGGGATGTAATGTCGCAAATGATGGCCTAAATCTTCAATAATATTGCAAAACATATTACTTGTTTTTAAACGCTTGATAAACAATTAGTCAAACACGAACTTCCATAATGGAACGTGTATCGCATTACCGAAATCAAATTTGTAGTTTATTTGTCTGATTTACTACTCACGAGTAATCACGAAAACGGAAAACCATTCCGCATTACCAACTAAAATTGAAATTTCGCTATGCAAAACGAATTTTGTTTTTCATTTTTAGACTACCGAACGGTCGAATAATTGTTAAGTAAATATTTTTTTACTGCAGGATTCATCATTTAGATGTTTTACGAATTTACTGTTTGTATTGTTCGTTTGATTTTCTCCTTACAATTATCGATCGGGCGACAAATATGTCCAGTTGAAGTAGCCATGATGCACTCATTGCATCGCCAGCAATGCCAGTGTGTCGAGCCAAACATTCTTTCCTTCTCTTAAACATTATTCAGGCACGGGTGCACGTCTATCCTTGGCTAACCAAGAAATAAACCTATTCAAGCAACACTTCGAAGTTAGTGGCTGACCACCAACCACAATTTTGCAGTCTGTTCTAGCTGACCCATACGGCTTTCACCTCAGTAAACGTTCAGGTGCCACAACCAGCGTAGAAGATGTCGGTTAAATACTGTCCAAATGATATTGTCGTTGTATCCTAAGACGCCTAATTTCATATTGTCAAACGTGGTGTTGCCAACGAAGGCTAGAGAATCTTTGCAAACAACGTTTCTCTAAGTCCTCCATCTTTCTTACCTCTACTGTAAGAACTGTCAAACATGAACTCCGGTAAAGCAATGCCTTACTTAACAAGGTGGAACTTATCATTCACTTTGAAATCGAGCTGAAATCACATCACTTTCCGATGCACTTTATTTTGGTAAATTTCAGTCTAGTATTACCAATTCTAGGCGTGATTTCTTTTTTATCCCACTAAAATTAATCAAAAATATTCCCCCACAGTTGAACTGCTCGACATGATCGAGAACAAGATCATTTAAAACAAACTTTGGGAGTTCTCAAGACCAGTCACGAAGGAGAACTTTTCGGTTGTACGATGTAAAAATAGTGCATACATAGAAACTTCCATTATATTTAAATTCAAGGCCTGTAAAGCAATATCGTCGAAATTATGCAGGTCCGTAACACGTTTAGCTTGAAGGAGCTGAACGCTACCCGTGGCAAAACTATTAAGAGCAATACTGAGAGGGCAGCCGCGATGGCAAAGTTGAAAAACAACGGGGTGTTTTGAGAGTATCGCATTACCCCGGTAGTAGTGTTGACTGACATAGAAAGATACGTATTCCCTCACGCTCACTATAGTGTGAGCGTAAGTTCCTCAAGACAAAGACGTACATTGCTGAGATTCTATTACGACGTGGGCAGTTATAAAGGGCCTGTCAATTAAGTCAAAAACGACATTTTATGGAGAAACACCACTATGGTTACCCTCCGATACAGGTGTCGGTGTTCAGGCAACTGGCGCAGAACAAATATCTGGTCAAAACTTTCGCGCTTTGGCCGAAAAGCACCTTGATATTCACGAGAAGTGTCCCCGGGATAGCGATATTTCTGAGAAGAACGATGAGTATCAGCATCTTTGACACCAATGGGACCGGTATCAACATGGAATCATCCCCGACTCTGGCACTCGCTCATTAATCTTAATCTTCCAGTACATTTCGTGCAATACTACTACTATTACTACTACGGGATGACCTGCTCTGTAAAAAATCCCGGGTGGATTTCATTGGTGACCCTAGTGACTTGTGTAGCTTTAGAGATTCGAACTCTCTCAGTATTTGTTCAATTCTTAGAGAGGTTAGCGACACTGACCATTGCAAAGGAGAATTGGGAACATCATCGCTATCCCTAGGAGCATACTGATTGAATTGCTGTCTATATTATTCCCTTCATCTTTCTAAACGCCAATGAATGCTCGTTATGCGCTGATTATCAACTTCACTAATGTGATTACTTAGAAATCATGGCTTAGGGACACATATACTAATCAATTGGTAATGCCTCCGAATGTAGCCAAAAGCCGACACACTTTTCATTTCCGAAGCGCATTCTTTCCACCAAAACAGCCAGTCGCACACAAGATTATTTTTGAGAAAGAGTCTGAGACACTTCCGATCATCTTCTTACTCTAAACGACTCGGCTTGTCGGGCTCGAAAAGCGTTAGGGTCTCTGCAGAGTTCCAGCGGTGTGACGTTTAACGAGTGACTTTGCAGCAATATGAATCACAGTCGTGGAGAGGTTGCCTAGATTAGAGGGAGTGAGAATCCAGCGCGAACGTTGAATTTTTTGAAAGAAAAACCGTTAGAGCATCCCGAAATTGGATTTTCCTGCAGGCACAGATAAAGCGATTTCGTCTCGTACTGGTCGCTTTACTTCGGGTTTACATCAGGTTGATTGTTGTGCACACTAGATCGTGACACTACCACACCACATTCAGCTTATCGCGATATGATCAAGCATCCACCAAGTACTTTGTAATGGAGATCGCCAAATATCTGAAAGGCGCTCGGGATGTCGAAAATTATGGAGGCGAGAAAGAGGCGGTTGTCTTCATAGAGTTATAAAAATCTCATTCCATTTTCTGTTCGGTCGTCTTAAAACCCGCAATTCTCTTCAAGGAGACCCTAAGACTGCACTAAAAATCTAACTGGGACACTACGATTGTCAGCAAACACAACTATATCGCCTCTGCGTACTTCCATTATGACAGAACGAAGTTATTCGTAGAATTCGTCATTCAACTTCTCTTCCCAACAGTTGGTGGGTGCGCACGCTTAGATCACAAATATATTACGTATCTCAAAGCTGTGATTGTTCAATCTGCTGTAACACTGTAATTTCGCTGACGCTTATTTAGTACAGAAGGGGATGGTTTCCACGTTTTGGTTAAGAATTTTTGCGATACCAGATAGGCTGCAAAGGAAGCAAAAACATCACTAGTCACATTTGAGTACAATCTACTCCAAACGTGGCATAGGAGATCTTAATTGATTAACCGAATCAATGTCACTACTGTTTATATAAGCTACATTTAAACAACATCTAGTACGGGAAGTGTGTATAGTACAAACCATGAAGACTTCCTAAACATTGAATAAAAATGGGTTTCTCAATGGCTCCAGTAATTTTACTAAACCGGATTCTTTCATGTTAACGCTATGGCATTCAAATTTTATAATCCTTTTTCCATGTTTGTTAATTTTCAATCGAAAAATCACTTGTTACTATGTCTAGTTTCATCTGTTAGCTGAAAGATATGTGTCATTTTATATCATTCTTACTATATATATACTATATATACTATATATGTATATAGACAAGTAGTTATTGAAACTTGTTTGAACAAATTATCAAATTCGCGTTCGTAGTTCATCGCGAAATTTAACAGTGTATATATTTGTTATTTTGATTAATATAATACACCTACGGTGCATGAAAGTTTCTAGGTTTGTGAAAAAATCAATAATAATTTCTTCAAGGTGCACGAAATAAAGAGTCACCACCACGAAAACACCGATTTCATCGGTCACGACCACGTTTGTTTTTCATGCGTTCACTTGTTTTTGAGAAACTTGAAGTTCATATGAAGTGTGTTTTAAACAACGTTTAAACTGTTTAATCGCTGGCGCGATGTTGAAATAAATATTACTGTTTTATATTGTATCATTCTCGCGGATTCATTTTGAGGCAGTAAAATGCAGCATTTTGATAGTTGCCTGCTATGTAGTGTGGGTTTGAGAGACAGTTGTGCCAGATGATCAACTAGATGATACGAGAGACCAAGCCCACCGAGACAGAGAACAGAACAACACGGGATGGATATGAAATGACCAAGCCGGGACACAGGTTCGCAGGTCCTAGAGCTGGACAGTATTTATATAGAGAACAGAAAGGGGTGTGCGAAGTAAGCGGTAAGGACATTGAAGCGTAAGGTTAGCACGTGTCACAGCATGCACCCCAATGTTCGGATAATGACATTACCAAGGTCGCACGTGTCATGTTACCCAACACTGCCCTATTTAAAATCGATCAATTAAGTTCATATTCAGAAAAGTCTGAAAACTCATGCTAAATATCTGAAGCAGCGATGTGATGCATCTTATTTGCTGCAATTTGCAGCGAATCCTTTTTCTGTTATCTTTAATTGTGTGCCATAAAGTCGAAATTTATTCACAAAGCATGCTGGTAATTTGGTTTCAATCTATTGGAAACCGATTAGAGAATTTCTAAGACGATCTGCCAGTGAACAAAAGCTCATTTGCATGCATTTTCATCACAGACACATACACACCCCACCAACAGTTTCTTACTGCTTGCACTCATCTAGCAAGCGCAGTGGGATCATGATACATGTTCACTTGAAACACTAGAAGAATGTTACACAAATTGCGTTTGGGTGCCATGTTGGATAAGATAGGTAGCACCAAACTGTTCAAGCTAAAAGAGCCCACACTGACGGAGACATGTTTTGAACCCATGACCATAAACACAAAAGCTAATTTGCATGCTTGGGCAGTGAGTGTGATGGAAATGCATGCAAATGAGAGTTAATTCGTGAACATATGTTCAAACCCTGTCTAAATGAGTGTGGGCTCACGTGCTTGAACATGTTGTTCTCGCCAAACGTATCCAACAGTCGCACAAAAGCGCAATTTGTTGATCTGCAAGTGAATTCAGCCGAGAAGCTCAGATATGAGCTACGACTCCATACTAGTTTACATGTATAATGAATTATACCGTGGTTGAATGTAGACAATTACAAAGAATACTCCTCAACTTTCGCTCCGCAAAGATCACTGGCTGATCTTACGTGGAACCCATATCTTTCATATCTTTATGTGTTAAGGATATTACAAATTACACTTTTTGGCTAGTGTTTCCATAAACACTTAAATTCTAATAATTTTAGAAGGTTTTACATAACCAACCAACGGCGAATAGTTTTCAATTGACTTCAGGCAAATGGGTTACACTTAGCCCTCTTCTGAATACCTTATCCTTAGGTGTTTGTTGGCAACTAGATCCACGATTACTAAATTTATCTACAACTGCACGAAATCCAAGCTTTTCTGCTACGCACACATTTGTTAGTTAATCGACGATGCTTTAGTTGCCAATCAACTGGTCATAAAACACGGATATGGATTTGAACGTGTGATTCGTTTGTAGTTTTGTTTCCGAAGACGTAGGCTGACACTTTTGTGAGTTGCATACAATCGAAGCTAATTATTATCCGTAGAAAAGTAGGCTGCATCCATGCTTGTTTTTTAGAGCCGCACTGCGAAATGTTTTCAAATTTGCGCACACCTGAATACCGAGATCTTTCTCCGAATTACTCAACTCGAACGTTTGACTGCCGAGTATGTATGAGAAATTGAATAGTTTCCAAACTAACAAAATTTGGTCCTTCGCAAATAATGATAGTAGATTTTTGATGAGGCGAACATCATGCAGTTTTGGAAGAATAAAGAAGTGATCTACTTGATCAAAAGGTATAGATATATCTAAATTTTATGCATGCACGGAACTTCCTTCGTCCTGTCGTCTAAAATCGTGAGCAATTTAGACAAGAACGAGCGTGTTTGTCTAAATGCATGTTGTGTCTTAGAAATATTTGTATGGCGCGTGAGGTACCTGATAAGACTTTCGCACACCAAGGTTTCCAATACGTTATAAACAACTCACAGAAGCGTCACAGGACGGTACTTGGTCTGATCCGAATGACTGCCATATTTGTACATTTGTGTAATAACTCCAGTTTTCCAGCGATTCTCGTATTTAGTTTGTGTAAATAAATCACACATCGGGCCAAAAAGCTGCATCTCACTTGACGTTAGAAAATATTCAAGATTCAAGATTTATGGTTAAAAAAAGCAAATTGCTGTACAGTACATTAGGATATACGTATAAAAATTCATAAAAAAATCGTTACTTGTATGATCATCTCCGTTTTCTTCATAGGTGGAGCAAAAATAATCCTCAATGGCGACACCGACTTAGGGAAAAGAATCTTTGTATGGACGGTAGTTCCGTGCGTTAGAAAAAACCTGCATTATTGCGTCTTGCCCCGTGGATTTGGAAAATTTTAACCTGCGCGTATGCTATCGTAGAGCCGTATGATACTCATTGACACCACTTAAGATTTCAACCTCTATCGAACGTTGCAATAAAGTTGGCAGGCGCACATTCTTTGGAGAAAAAAACCTGCTCCAGCTGTATCCCTGGCATGATCTGTCCATTCGTCCGCTGTTTGAATTGGAATAACTGATTGTTTAACCTTATTCGTTTTGTTTGCGAACGTGTAGATTGTGCTATCATGTCGTTTCATCTCGTCTCTCAGCATCCAATGGTGATATTACTTGTCTTCGGCAATTAAGAATCTCACCTTGTTTGGAACAGTTCGAAAATATTCTTAGGACATTTTGGTCAACTGATCCTGTGTGCAGCCTATGTTGAATTTCGCTTTGGGATCCAAGATCAAGTGCGGCTGTGAAGTTTAAAACAAAATGTTCTAGCTTTTCTTTTGGGAACATGGTCTGAGTTTTCATGTATTTTCATACCGATATAACTCAAAATGCTGGAACAATGAGTTTCTGCTTCTATAAGATCGAGATAACTCTTATCTTGCAACTTGAGTTATCCAAGAAGGCAAAAATAATCGACCCTTCTGATGAGTTTGACGTTATAAGATGGCATCCTGTTACTGCAGAAGAATTGAAAGATAACACGGTGTTTATTTAGCTAAAGAGGAAAGCACTGACTCAACTACTGTTGCTCCGGATGTGGGAATCAAATCTCAGACTACAGTTTCGTAACGCCCTTTCTGTCGAGTGAAGGAATTTACGTGTTAGTTAAGGGAAAACACATTATTAATATAGCAGAATTTGTAGTCAAGTGATTACTGCGTGTGCATTATTTTGGTGTTAACCCGTTAAAGTTTGAATTCAACTACTTCCAATTGTTGAGTTCGGGTCAGATTTCCAGCGTTACGCATTAATTCTAACGACATTTCGGTGTGTGCGTCAGACGAGGCGGGTGAGCAGTAAATTACACCAAGGATGCAGTTCACTACCCGATTCCAGGCACAAGCTACACCACTCGATATCCTCTAGCTCTAATCGTGTATCAGAAACCATTGTGCAATGAAGACGCTTTTGGTGAATCACAGCTACTCCGCCAACGTTTCTTAAGCATTCTCGTCGCAGAACGATCATTTGTGAGAGCCAGATGACAATCATTCACCTGAACATGGAATCAAGTCTCGATTTAAGCGAAAGTGTCACCAGGAAACTGATGGCTAAAATGTGTTAATTCAGTTAATTTTCTGCAAACATTGCGCATTTGTGTATAATCAATTAATACCGGTTTTCGTATGTAGCGTGGATTTTTGGATGCTTAGAGCCCCTGTGAGACTAACATTTTTGGATTTTGTAGCGTCTTGTGAGTTTGAGTTTTCAGTCTCTTTGCACGGCAATGCTTCACTTTATGTTTCTGAGACGAAATCCAATGTCGCTAGCGATGCTTTTCCTGGTTACTCGCCAAGTGTGCCTGACGTATTCTGTCATTTGTAACTACGGCTAGTTTCATTTGTTAGCTGAGAGATATGTTGCATTTTGTATCATTCTTACTATATAAAGTTCAGAGTCAAGACATATTACAAAACAAGGAAATGTAGTGCCAATATCATTATAAATGTGGGTTGTATATAGACAAGTATTTATTGAAACTTGTTTTAACAAATTATCAAATTCGCGTTCGTAGTTCATCGCGAAATTTAACAGTGTATATTTTATTATTTTGATTAATATAATACACCCACGGTGCATGAAAGTTTCTAGGTTTGTGAAAAAATCAATAATAATTTCTTCAAGGTGCACGAAATAAAGAGTCACCACCACGAAAACACCGATTTCATCGGTCACGACCACGTTTGTTTTTCATGCGTACACTTGTTTTTGAGAAACTTGAAGTTCATGTGAAGTGTGTTTTAAACAACGTTTAAACTGTTTAATCGCTGACGCCATGTAAAGAAAACGTGACTGTTTTAGATTGTATTCTTCTCGTGCAAACATTTGAGGCAATAAAATTATTAATTTCGATTGCTGCCCTATTTAAAAACGATGAATTACTTTCATATTCAGAACAGTCTGAAAACACTTGCTGTGTCCACTTAACTGAATGTCTGAAGCAGCGATGTGATACATTAAATATACTGTAATTTGCACGAAATCTTTTTTCTATTAGAACGAAGTTTGTGCTATAAACTCGTTAATTATTTCCGAAACATGATGGTAATTTGGTTTCATTCTAGTGAAAACCGATTAGAGAATTTCTGAAAAGATCTGCTAGTGAACAAAATCTCATTTGCATGCATTTCCATCACAATCACAAATATCCTACGACCCGATTAATGCCGTTTGCACTCTTTAACTAAAGGCGGTGGGATCAGGATACATTTACACGTGAAAAACTGGAAGAATGTTAAACAAATTGCGCTTGGCTGTCACTGTTGGATAAGGTTGGTACGACCAAACTGTTTAAGCAAAACGACCCACAATCACGTAAACAGTTTTTGAACCTATGGCCATGAACACAAAAGCTCATTTGCATGCTTAGCCAGTGTGTTTGATGGAAATGCATGCAAATAATCTTTTTTATTCACGAACATGTGTTCGAACCTTAAGTGCTTGAACAGTTTGTTCGACCAACTTTATCCAACAGTGGCTCACAATCGCAACTTGTTAATCTGTCAGGGAATTCAGCCGAGAAGCTCAGATATGAGCTACAACTCCATACTAGCTTACATGCATAATGAATTATACCGTGGTTGAATGTAGACAATTACAAAGAATTCTCTTCAAAGTTCGCTCCACAAACATCACTGGGTGTTCTCACGTCGAACACTATTTATCATTTCTTCATGTGTCAAGGATATTACAAATTACACTTCGAAGGCTAGTGTTTCGATAAACGTTTAAATTGTAATAATTTTCGACGGTTTTATATAACCACCCAACGACGAATAGTTTTCAATGGACTTCAGGCAAATAGGTTACACGTAGCCCTCTTCTGAATACCTTAACCTTAGGTGATTGTTAGCAACTAGAAACAAAATTAATAAATTCATCGACAACTTGTTTATGTGTTTAATCGTTAAAGACGGATATTACAATTGCGAAACCCAACATTTTCTGCTGTGTACTCATTTTTTAGATAATCAAAGATGCTCTAGTTGCCGAATCAACTGGGCATACCATACACATATATATTTGTACGTGTGATTTGTTTGTCGTTTTATTTCGGAAGACGTAGGCTGACACTTTTCCGAGTTGCATAAAATGGAACCTAACCATTTTCTGTAGGAAAGTACGCTGTTCGTTTATTAGAGCCGCACTGCGGAATGCTTTCAAATTTGCGCACACCTGATTACCGAGATGTTTTCTCCGAATTACTCCAGTCAAACGCTTGTCTGCCGAGTATGTATGAGAAATGAATGAGTTTCCAAACTTGCAAAATTTGGCGCTTTGCAAATAATGATAGTAGATTTTCGATGAGGCGAACATCATGCAGCTTTGAAAGAATAAAGAATTGATCTACTTGAACAAAAGTTTTGGATATATACAAGTTTTATGCATGCACGGAACTCCCTTCGTCCTGTCGCTTAAAGACGTGAACAATTAAGAAATTCATGAGCGTGTTTTTGTAAATGCATGTTGTGTATTAGAAATTATTTCATGGCGAGCGAGGTACCTGATGAGACTTTCCAATACTGTATGAACAACTTAAAGAAGCGTCAAAGGGCGGCAATTGGTCTGATTTGAATGACTGCCATATTTGTAGATTGGTGTAATAAACCTGGCTTCTAGCGATTCACGTATTTAGTTCGTTTAATTTAATCACATATCGGGCCGAAAACCGCATCTTACTCGACGTTAGAGAACCCGCGTTTTTCTGTCTTGCCACGTGGATTTGCTAACTTTTAACCTGCGTATATGCTATCGTACAGCAATACGATACTCATCGACATCACTTAAGATTTCGAACTCTATCGAACGTTGCAATGATGGTGGCGGGCGCACAATATTTGGAGTAAAAAACATCCTCCAGCTGTATCCCTGACATCATCTATCAATTCGTCCGCTGTTTGAACTAGAAAACTGATGGTTTAACCTTACTTGTTTTTTTGCGTACGTGCAGATTGTGCTATCATGTCGTATCATCTCGTCTCTCAGCATCCAATGGTGATATTACTAGTCTTCGAAAATTAAGGATCTCACCTTGTTTTGAACATTTCGAAAATATTCTTAGGACATTTGGGTCAAGTAATCCTGTAGCACACGTAGAAATTCATATAGGTATCTAAAATCAAGTGCGGCTGTGGAGATTTAAACAAAATGTTTTAGCTTTACTCATCGGATCATGCTCTGTGTTTTCGTCTATTTTCATGACGATATATCTCAAAATGCTGGAACAGTGAGATTCTGCTTTTATAAGATCGATATGAATCTCATCTAGCAACTTGAGTTATCCACGAAGGCAAAAATAATCGACCCTTCTGATGAGTTTGACGTTATTCGATGACATACTGTTACTGCAAAAGATTTGCAAGAATAACACGGTGTTCATTTAGCTCAACTCATTCAACTCGACTGCTGTTGCTTCGGATGTGGGAATCAAATCTCGGATTTCAGTTTCGTATGGCCCTCTCTGTCGAGTGAAGGTATTTACGTGGTAGCGAAAGGAAATCTCATTATTAATCTAGCGGAATTTGTAGTCAAGTGATTACCCAGTGTGCATTCGTTTGGTGTAAACCTGTTAAAGTTTGAATTCAATTACTTTCAATTGTTGAGTTCGGGTCAGATTTCCAGCGTTACGCATCATTTCTAACGACATTTCGATGTGTGCGTCAGACGAGGCGGGTGAGCGGTAAATTACACCAAGGATGCAGTTCACTACCTGATTCCAGGCACAAGCTACACCACTCGATATCGCCTAGCTCTAATCATGTATCAGAAATCATTGTGCCATCAAGACGCTTTTGGTAAATCACAGCTACTCCGCCAACTGCTCCTAAGCATTCTCGTCGCAGCACGATCATGTTGTGAGAGTCAGATGGCAATCATTCACCTGACGATGGAACCAAGTCTCGATTAAAGCGAAAGTGTCAGTAGGAAACTGATGGTTAAAATGTGTTAATTCAGCTATTTGTTCTGCAAACATTGCGCATTTGTGTATAAACAGTTGATACCGGTTTTCATATGTAGCGATGATTTTTGGATGCTTAGAGCGCATGTGCGACTAACATTTGTGGATTTTGTAGCGTCTTCTTAGTTCGAGTTTTCAGTCTCTTCGCACGTCAATGCTTCAGTTTAGGTTTCTAAGACAAAATCCAATGTGCTTATTCTGATGTCGCTAGCGATAGTTTACCTGGTTACTCGCTAAGTGTGCTTGACGTATTCTGTCATTTGTTATAGGCTAGTTTTCAATCTGTTAGCTAAGGAGATATTTGCATTTTGTATCACTCTTACTAGATAAAGTTTTAAGAGCCACGATATATTAACCAAACAAGGAAATGTAGTGCAATACCACTATAAATGTGGTTGTTATAGACAGGATTTTATTGAAAATTTTTTAACAAATTATCAAATTAGCGTTTGTATTCATCGCGAAATTTACGTGTACTATATTTGTTAGTTTGATTATATACTACACCTACGGGGAATGAAAGATTTTCTAGTTTTGTGAACAAAATCAATAATGAATTTCTCAAGGTGCACGACATAAAGAGTCAACCACTACGAAAACAACCGATTCACCGGTCACGACTCACATTGTTTTTCATGAGTTTCACTTGTTTTTTTGGAGAAACTTGAAGGTTCATGTGAAGTGTGTTTTAAACAACGTTTAAACTGTTTAATCGCTGACGCCATGTAAAGAAAACGTGACTGTTTTAGATTGTATTCTTCTCGTGCAAACATTTGAGGCAATAAAATTATTAATTTCGATTGCTGCCCTATTTAAAAACGATGAATTACTTTCATATTCAGAACAGTCTGAAAACACTTGCTGTGTCCACTTAACTGAATGTCTGAAGCAGCGATGTGATACATTAAATATACTGTAATTTGCACGAAATCTTTTTTCTATTAGAACGAAGTTTGTGCTATAAACTCGTTAATTATTTCCGAAACATGATGGTAATTTGGTTTCATTCTAGTGAAAACCGATTAGAGAATTTCTGAAAAGATCTGCTAGTGAACAAAATCTCATTTGCATGCATTTCCATCACAATCACAAATATCCTACGACCCGATTAATGCCGTTTGCACTCTTTAACTAAAGGCGGTGGGATCAGGATACATTTACACGTGAAAAACTGGAAGAATGTTAAACAAATTGCGCTTGGCTGTCACTGTTGGATAAGGTTGGTACGACCAAACTGTTTAAGCAAAACGACCCACAATCACGTAAACAGTTTTTGAACCTATGGCCATGAACACAAAAGCTCATTTGCATGCTTAGCCAGTGTGTTTGATGGAAATGCATGCAAATAATCTTTTTTATTCACGAACATGTGTTCGAACCTTAAGTGCTTGAACAGTTTGTTCGACCAACTTTATCCAACAGTGGCTCACAATCGCAACTTGTTAATCTGTCAGGGAATTCAGCCGAGAAGCTCAGATATGAGCTACAACTCCATACTAGCTTACATGCATAATGAATTATACCGTGGTTGAATGTAGACAATTACAAAGAATTCTCTTCAAAGTTCGCTCCACAAACATCACTGGGTGTTCTCACGTCGAACACTATTTATCATTTCTTCATGTGTCAAGGATATTACAAATTACACTTCGAAGGCTAGTGTTTCGATAAACGTTTAAATTGTAATAATTTTCGACGGTTTTATATAACCACCCAACGACGAATAGTTTTCAATGGACTTCAGGCAAATAGGTTACACGTAGCCCTCTTCTGAATACCTTAACCTTAGGTGATTGTTAGCAACTAGAAACAAAATTAATAAATTCATCGACAACTTGTTTATGTGTTTAATCGTTAAAGACGGATATTACAATTGCGAAACCCAACATTTTCTGCTGTGTACTCATTTTTTAGATAATCAAAGATGCTCTAGTTGCCGAATCAACTGGGCATACCATACACATATATATTTGTACGTGTGATTTGTTTGTCGTTTTATTTCGGAAGACGTAGGCTGACACTTTTCCGAGTTGCATAAAATGGAACCTAACCATTTTCTGTAGGAAAGTACGCTGTTCGTTTATTAGAGCCGCACTGCGGAATGCTTTCAAATTTGCGCACACCTGATTACCGAGATGTTTTCTCCGAATTACTCCAGTCAAACGCTTGTCTGCCGAGTATGTATGAGAAATGAATGAGTTTCCAAACTTGCAAAATTTGGCGCTTTGCAAATAATGATAGTAGATTTTCGATGAGGCGAACATCATGCAGCTTTGAAAGAATAAAGAATTGATCTACTTGAACAAAAGTTTTGGATATATACAAGTTTTATGCATGCACGGAACTCCCTTCGTCCTGTCGCTTAAAGACGTGAACAATTAAGAAATTCATGAGCGTGTTTTTGTAAATGCATGTTGTGTATTAGAAATTATTTCATGGCGAGCGAGGTACCTGATGAGACTTTCCAATACTGTATGAACAACTTAAAGAAGCGTCAAAGGGCGGCAATTGGTCTGATTTGAATGACTGCCATATTTGTAGATTGGTGTAATAAACCTGGCTTCTAGCGATTCACGTATTTAGTTCGTTTAATTTAATCACATATCGGGCCGAAAACCGCATCTTACTCGACGTTAGAGAACCCGCGTTTTTCTGTCTTGCCACGTGGATTTGCTAACTTTTAACCTGCGTATATGCTATCGTACAGCAATACGATACTCATCGACATCACTTAAGATTTCGAACTCTATCGAACGTTGCAATGATGGTGGCGGGCGCACAATATTTGGAGTAAAAAACATCCTCCAGCTGTATCCCTGACATCATCTATCAATTCGTCCGCTGTTTGAACTAGAAAACTGATGGTTTAACCTTACTTGTTTTTTTGCGTACGTGCAGATTGTGCTATCATGTCGTATCATCTCGTCTCTCAGCATCCAATGGTGATATTACTAGTCTTCGAAAATTAAGGATCTCACCTTGTTTTGAACATTTCGAAAATATTCTTAGGACATTTGGGTCAAGTAATCCTGTAGCACACGTAGAAATTCATATAGGTATCTAAAATCAAGTGCGGCTGTGGAGATTTAAACAAAATGTTTTAGCTTTACTCATCGGATCATGCTCTGTGTTTTCGTCTATTTTCATGACGATATATCTCAAAATGCTGGAACAGTGAGATTCTGCTTTTATAAGATCGATATGAATCTCATCTAGCAACTTGAGTTATCCACGAAGGCAAAAATAATCGACCCTTCTGATGAGTTTGACGTTATTCGATGACATACTGTTACTGCAAAAGATTTGCAAGAATAACACGGTGTTCATTTAGCTCAACTCATTCAACTCGACTGCTGTTGCTTCGGATGTGGGAATCAAATCTCGGATTTCAGTTTCGTATGGCCCTCTCTGTCGAGTGAAGGTATTTACGTGGTAGCGAAAGGAAATCTCATTATTAATCTAGCGGAATTTGTAGTCAAGTGATTACCCAGTGTGCATTCGTTTGGTGTAAACCTGTTAAAGTTTGAATTCAATTACTTTCAATTGTTGAGTTCGGGTCAGATTTCCAGCGTTACGCATCATTTCTAACGACATTTCGATGTGTGCGTCAGACGAGGCGGGTGAGCGGTAAATTACACCAAGGATGCAGTTCACTACCTGATTCCAGGCACAAGCTACACCACTCGATATCGCCTAGCTCTAATCATGTATCAGAAATCATTGTGCCATCAAGACGCTTTTGGTAAATCACAGCTACTCCGCCAACTGCTCCTAAGCATTCTCGTCGCAGCACGATCATGTTGTGAGAGTCAGATGGCAATCATTCACCTGACGATGGAACCAAGTCTCGATTAAAGCGAAAGTGTCAGTAGGAAACTGATGGTTAAAATGTGTTAATTCAGCTATTTGTTCTGCAAACATTGCGCATTTGTGTATAAACAGTTGATACCGGTTTTCATATGTAGCGATGATTTTTGGATGCTTAGAGCGCATGTGCGACTAACATTTGTGGATTTTGTAGCGTCTTCTTAGTTCGAGTTTTCAGTCTCTTCGCACGTCAATGCTTCAGTTTAGGTTTCTAAGACAAAATCCAATGTGCTTATTCTGATGTCGCTAGCGATAGTTTACCTGGTTACTCGCTAAGTGTGCTTGACGTATTCTGTCATTTGTTACTATGGCTAGTTTCATCTGTTAGCTGAGAGATATGTTGCATTTTGTATCATTCTTACTATATGAAGTTCAGAGCCAAGATATATTACAAAACAAGGAAATGTAATGCCAATATCATTATAAATGTGGGTTGTATATAGACAAGTATTTATTGAAATTTGTTTCAACAAATTATCAAATTCGCGTTCGTAGTTCATCGCGAAATTTAACAGTGTATATATTTGTTATTTTGATTAATTTAATACACCTACGGTGAATGAACGTTTCTAGGTTTGTGAAAAAATCAATAATAATTTCTTCAAGGTGCACGAAATAAAGAGTCACCACGCCGAAAAACAGATTTCATCGGTCACGACCACGTTTGTTTTTCATGCGTTCACTTGTTTTTGAGAAACTTGATGTTCATGTGAAGTGTGTTTTAGACAACGTTTAAACTGTTTAATGGCTGACGACATGTAAAAGAAACTTGACTGTTTTAGATTGTATTCTTCTCGTGCAAATATTTGAAGCAATTAAATTATTAATTTTGATAGCTGCCCTATTTGAAAACGATGAATTACGTTCATTTTTAGAAAAGTCTGAAATCACTTGCTGTGTCCACGTAACTGAATGTCTGATGCAGCGATGTGATACATTAAATATACTGTAATTTGCACGAAATCTTTTTTCTATTAGAACGAAGTTTGTGCTATAAACTCGTTAATTATTTCCGAAACATGATGGTAATTTGGTTTCATTCTAGTGAAAACCGATTAGAAAATTTCGGAAACGATCTGCTAGTGAACAAAATCTCATTTGCATGCATTTCCATCACAATCACAAATATCCTACGACCCGATTAATGCTGTTTGCACTCTTTAACTAAAGGCGGTGGGATCAGGATACATTTACACGTGAAAAACTGGAAGAATGTTAAACAAATTGCGCTTGGCTGTCACTGTGGGATAAGGTTGGTATGACCAAACTGTTTGAGCAAAACGACCCACAATCACGTAAACAGTTTTTGAACCTATGACCATGAACACAAAAGCTCATTTGCTTGCTTAGGCAGTGTGTTTGATGGAAATGCATGCAAATAATCTTTTTTATTCATGAACATGAGTTCAAACCTTAAGTGCTCGAACAGTTTGTTCGACCAACCTTATCCAACTGTGACTCACAATCGCAACTTGTTGATCTGTCAGTGAATTCAGCCGAGAAGCTCAGATATGAGCTACAACCCCTACTAGTTTACATGCATAATGAATTAAACCGTGGTTGAAAGTAGACAATTACAAAGAATTCTCCTCAACGTTCGCTCCGCAAACATCTCTGGGTGTTCTCACGTCGAACACTATTTTTCATTTCTTTATGTGTCAAGGATGTCACAAATTACACTTCGTAGGCTAGTGTTTCGATGAACGTTCGAATTGTAATAATTTTCGACGGTTTCATATAACCACCAAACGACGAATAGTTTTCAATGGACTTCAGGTAAATGGGTTACACGTAGCCCTCTTCTGAATACCTTATCCTTAGTTGATTGTTAGCAACTAGATACAAAATTATTAAATTTATTGACAAAATGTTTATGTTATTAAACGGTAAAGACGGACATTACAAATGCGAAATGCAAGCTTTTCTGCTATGCACACATTTGTTAGATAATCCATGCTGCTTTAGTTGCCAATCAACTGTGCATACAACACGGTTATGGGTTTTTACGTGTGGTTGTTTGTCGTTTTGTTTCTGAAGATGTGGGCTTAAACTTTTGTGAGTTGCATACAATTGAAGCTAGCCATTTTCTGTAGGATAGTACGCTGCTTGTTTTTTAGAGCCGCACTGCGGAATGTTTTCAAATTTGCGCACACCTGAATACCGAGATCTTTCTCCGAATTACTCCACTCAAACTCTTGTCTGCCGAGTATGTATGAGAAATGAATGGGTTTCCCAACTTGCAATATTTGGTGCTTTGCAAATAATGATAGTAGAATTTCAATGAGGCGAACATCATGCAGCTTTGGAAGAATGAAGGAGTGATATGCTTGAACTAAAGTTTTAGATATATACAAGTTTTATGCATGCGCGGAACTCCCTTCGTCCTGTCGTTTAAAGTCGTGAACAATTTAGGCATTCATGAGCGTGTTTTTTGTAAATGCATGTTGTGTCTTAGAAATTATTCCATGGCGCGCGAGGTACCTGATAAGACTTTCGCACACTAAGGTTTCCAATACTTTATAAACAACTTGAAGCGTCAGAGGACGCTAATTGGTCGGATCCGAATGACTGCCATATTTGTAGATTGGTGTAATAAACCTGGTTTCTAGCGATTCACGTATTTACTTTGTTTAATTCAATCACATATCGGGCCGAAAAGCTGCATCTCACTTGACGTTTGAAAACCCGCGTTCTTCCGTCTTGCCTCGTGGATTTGCTTACTTTTAACCTGCGTATATGCTATCGTACAGCAGTACGATACTCATTGACGTCACTTAAGATTTCGAACTCTATCGAACGTTGCAATGATGGTGGCGGGCGCACAATATTTGGAGTAAAAAACATCATCCAGCTGTATCCCTGACATCATCTATCAATTCGTCCGCTGTTTGAACTAGAAAACTGATGGTTTAACCTTACTTGTTTTTTTTGCGTACGTGCAGATTGTGCTATCATGTCGTATCATCTCGTCTCTCAGCATCCAATGGTGATATTACTAGTCTTCGAAAATTATGGATCTCACCTTGTTTTGAACATTTCGAAAATATTCTTAGGACATTTGGGTCAAGTAATCCTGTAGCACACGTAGAAATTCATATAGGTATCTAAAATCAAGTGCGGCTGTGGAGATTTAAACAAAATGTTTTAGCTTTTCTTTACGGATCATGGTCTGTGTTTTCGTCTATTTTTATGCTGATATATCTCAGAATGATTGAACAGTGAGTTTCTGCTTTTATATGATCGATATGACTCTCATCTATCAACTTGAGTTATCCACGAAGGCAAAAATAATGGACCCTCTAATGAGTTTGACGTTATTCGATGGCATCCTGTTACTGCAGAAGATTTGCAAGAATAACACGGTGTTCATTTAGCTCAACTCATTTAACTCGACTGCTGTTGCTTCGGATGTGGGAATCAAATCTTGGATTACAGTTTCGTAAGGCCCTTTCTGTCGAGTGAAGGAATTTACGTGGTAGTGGAGGGAAATCACATTAATAATCTAGCGGAATTTGTAGTCAAGTGATTACCGAGTGTGCATTCTTTTGGTGTAAACCTGCTAAAGTTTGAATTCAACTACTTTCAATTGTTGAGTTCGGGTCAGATTTCCAGAGTTACGCATTATTTCTAACGACATTTCGATGTGTGCGTCAGACGAGGCGGGCGAACGGTAAATTACACCAAGGATGCAGTTCACTACCTGATTCCAGGCACAAGCTACACCACTCGATATCCTCCAGCTCTAATCGTGCATCAGAAACCATTGTGCCATGAAGTCGCTTTTGGTAAATCACAGCTACTCCGCCAACTGTTCCTAAGCATTCTCGTCGCAGCACGATCGTGTTGTGAGAGTCAGATGGCAATCATTCACCTGACGATGGAACCAAGTCTCGATTAAAGCGAAAGTGTCAGCAGGAAACTGATGTTTAAAATGTGTTAATTCAGCTATTTATTCTGCAAACATTGCGCATTTGTGTATAAACAGTTGATACCGATTTTCGTATGTAGCGATGATTTTTGGATGCTAAGAGCCCCTGTGCGACTAACATTTGTGGATTTTGTAGCGTCTTCTGAGTTTGAGTTTCCAGTCTCTTTGCACGGCAATGCTTCAGTTTATGATTCTGAGACAAAATCCAATGTGCTTATTCTGATGTCGCTAGCGATACTTTTCCTGGTTACTCGCCAAGTGTGTCTGACGTATTTTGTCATTTCTAACTATGGCTAGTTTCATCTGTTAGCTGAGATATATGTTGCATTTTGTATCATTCATACTATATAAATTTCAGAGCCAAGATGTATTACAAAACAAGGAAATGTAGTGCCAATATCACTATAAATGTGGGTTGTATATACACAAGTATTTATTGAAACTTGTTTGAACAAATTATCAAATTCGCGTTCGTAGTTCATCGCGAAATTTAACAGTGTATATATTTCTTATTTTGATTAATATAATAAACCTACGGTGAATGAAAGTTTCTAGGTTTGTGAAAAAATCAATAATAGTTTCTTCAAGGTGCACGAAATAAAGAGTCACCACGACGAAAACACCGATTTCATCGGTCACGACCACGTTTGTTTTTCATGTGTTCACTTGTTTTTGAGAAACTTGAAGTTCATGTAAAGTGTGTTAAGCTACGTTTAAACTGTTTAAAGGCTGATGCCATGTAAAAAAAACTTGACTGTTTTAGATTGTATTCTTCTCCTGGAAACATTTTGAAGCAATAAAATTAATTTTGATAGCTGCCCTATTTAAAAACAATGAATTAGGTTCATATTTATAAAATTCTGAAATCAAATGCAAATTATCTGAAGCAGCGATGTGATAAATCTAATATGCTGTAATGCTTAGTTGGGAATCTTCAGCGCCTAGCACACACATATGGATTTGCACGTGTGAATTGTTTGTCGTTTTGTTTCCGAAGACCTAGATTGATACTTTTGCGATTTCCCTGCAATCGAACCTTTCCATTTTCTACGTCAGAAATTCACACCTTGACTAACGGACTACTAACGAAATTTGATTATTTACACGGCATATAATATATACCTACGTCGTACTATGATATTTTCATTTGAGCACATGTCCATGACATAATTTGACAAATATCTAATATTTAATTGATTTGATGTTCAATGCTTGGTATTTTTTAATTTCCGTAGGTTTCTAAAATTGAATGAAGATACAAGTATTACATAATCAACATTAATTCATTCGAAGCGAGAAAAAATGAATCTTCGTCTCCTGAAATTATAAAAAACAGCGTATACTTCATGTTTTCATATAATCGATACGATTTCGTTTTTAAATCTTCGATAAATCTTGGCCTTTTTTATCCAATAACATTTTCTGATTACATGCGTTAGTTGTTTCTATTATTACTATTCAATGGCACAAATGAATGAGCATAAAATGTAATTTCCACGCCTTTCCATCACACACACTCCATGGTCAGTTTCGTGCTGTTTGCACTCATCAAGTAGGGACTGTAAGATCCGGATCTGCATGCGCTTGAAACAGTAGAAAAGCGGTTGGCAAGTTGTGGTTGTAACCTTCTGTTTGATCAGGTGGCATGGCCGAACTTTTAAATCACATGTGCTCATACACATTGAGATTGAGTAATTCCATATCCAACAATATAAATGTTCATTTGAATTCATATCCATTTCACATTCCACAACTGGTTTCTTGCTGTTTACACTGATCAATTAGGGATAATACGATCAGTATCCCTCTTGTACTTGCGATGGATATGATTAAAATTTAGATTTTTGTACTAAAGTTTCCCGAAACATTTTCCAAGTGTTATTTTTTCAACTCAATACGTACTACGCGTGTTTATAGTTTACATAATCAGGCTAGCTTACCAAGTTTTAGGCCTATCTGCATAGATGTTAGGAAGTCGTGCCAAATGTGAAAGTCAGGTCTATATATATCGGCTTCTAACATCATCCGCTTGTACAGGTATCGCAGATCGTCTAATAATGTATGTCCCTAGAACTTCTGCGGAAAAGTTTGTCTATTAGAATTAGGGTGTAAAATGTCGATAGCATGAGATTAACGTGCGATGGGGAATTGTCGATATCGACGAAATAAGCCACCGTACAATCTTTCAAATTCATCGGACATTTATAGTTACTTCATAGCTTCTATTGTGAGGCGGTTCATAGAAGATGGCTAAGATTAATGATTTGAATCATTTCGCAAATAAAACTTATGTTATTTTTATATGTTTTAGCCCTTTTTAATAGGGTTTGTACAAGGAATAAAATTGTTCATACACATAGTCAAATAGTGATTTCTGGTTAAGCGCTTGAGGCGCTGATGGATGACCAAAGTAGTGTTGCTCACATCCCTCACACTTACACACCACTACCAGTTTCCATCTGTTTGCCGTCATCAGGTGGAAACAGTAAGATTAGGTTTAGTTAACCTTGAAACAGTGGAAAAGTGTTCAACGAAGTTAGAATTTGATGCCACTTTAGCAGGGTTCGTACAACAGACATTCTTTGACCATCGTTGCTTGTAGTACGTACACTGTTAAACAGTGGATTCAAAGTCTAAGTTGGTTTATCACTCTTCCACTGTGACAAGACTTACTAAATCTAATCCTACGTTTCACACCGTTAAAGCCTGTGAGTTAGAAGGATTTGAGAAACAAATTACTTTGTTATTTGTATTTTTCATAAATTGCTTGATAAATTTACGAATGTTCAAAAACAGCAATGTATTAATCACCGTTTTAATTAAATTGAAATTACACACTACGATAGCCAAATCTACACGGTCTATAGTTCAACGAGATAAAAAATCGATTAGTTCAGACCAATGGCAAAGCGACTTATTCGCTGATTGAATACTATAAATGGATCATACGTTTTGATACGTCATACATACGATGAAATCGCTCACCCTGTTAATAGTTATCGGTCTGGTGCGATTTTCGTTCACCGGTAAGTAATTATCTTTATATGAATTACGCATTACATTGACCAACTGCACAGAACTAAGCTTAACTGGACTACATCAAGACAACAATGGTTCTCTGGCATGGTACTAACACACAATGTTAAAATCCTTGATATAATATTAATACACAACACTATTTAATCGTTTTTGCATGTTTCGAGATTCAAGATTCAATCCTCATGGTTTAAAAATAGTCACGTTAACAATAACCACAGGTTAGAAACAATGGAACAAATATAAGAATCGTTCGAATGACTGACAGGAATGCTTTGCCAACAGGTGAAGGCCAAGGTAGCATTAGCTGTTACCTAATATTGAAGTTCGATTGTGCCATAGCTAAAATAGTTGAGTTCATGAAATCGTAGAACAGGAAATTCACAACAAACCATACACGTACCTGATAAAAGAAACTGCCAAAGTTCAGTTTTCAGTGTAGGACACAGAATATTAAACGCTGTCCTCTGATATGGCATACATTTTCGAGTTGAAATAAGTTATCCAAATATGAGCGGCAGTAAAGAGTAGTTAATGTTCAAGCTCAAGATTGTCTCACGTTCTCCTTCGTATAATCATCCATCTTTGCTGTCATCTAAGGTGATACGCGTATGGCATACTTTCAAACCACCGAAAAAGTTGGTTTGTCGATGATATAGACGTTACAACTGCGGGATAGCGTTTTAGGCCTACAAAGTGTAAGCTTTTGCACATTGCCTAAAACTGGGTATGTTTACGAGTCCCTCATTAGATGAAACAATCCGAGATAATATGCCAACTAATTCAGCCCAGCTGCGTTGTAGATAGATGATATGCATTGTAAACCATTTTTTCAAAACTACAAAAATCCAAACACTCAGGTCCTTTTCTCCGACTCTGTAATCTAGAATTCCATCACCGTTTTAATATGCGTAAACAAAGAAATATCATGATACAAGTCCCAGTTCAAATGGTAAATCGATAAAACGAATCAACCATAATTTACAGGATGTGTTTATGATAATAAAAGAGCGACATTTTCACAGTTGCAGATAATGGAACTCCCGATGGATCATCGACAGGTGAGCATATTTCATTTTGCATCTTGCATTAAAAAACAATTTTGAGGAGGTTTCAATGCAGGAATTTCATATAATAACTTTTTATCCGGTGATATTGACATAAAGATTGTGCACTCATTACAGGATTAATTTTGCTATACGGAAGAGTGAAGATTACAACATTTAAAAGTTCATTGATAATTTGTTTGTGCGAATACCATTACCATTGCTTAATCCCTTGAGTTCCTGGAGGAACATAGGTCCTCGGCAACTTGTCTCCAGTTTGGTCTCTCCATAGCAGTCAGTTTGATGTCGTTCCAGTTAAGTCCACACTTGCGGATTTTCTCTTTACACCGGCACTTCCAAGATAGCCATGGGCGTCCGACCCGTCTCCTCCAGTTTGGGTTCCATACCAGAGCATGACGCATGATGTCATCATTAGGTTTCCGCGAGGTGTGCTAGACCCATCTCCACTTTCTTCTACTGATCCGCTGGGCGATCGGGTCCTCAGCAGCAATTCGCTACAGATCTTGATTCCTTAACTTTTCTGGCCATTTTACCTCAATAATTCGACGAAGGCAATTAGTGTGAAATGATTGCAAGCGGCCAGAAGACTTTGTTTTCACTCATCGGGTTTCCGATCTATAGAGTAGCACGGATTCGACGTTGCTTCTGAATATACGAAGTTTCGTACGTTTCGACAGAGCCTTCGACTTCCAAATGGGTTTCAAAGCTATGAACACATATCTTGCTTTGCTGATTCTGGCGACTATGTCTTCGTCCGTGCCACCACTTATTGAAACGAGGCTGCCGAGGTAGACGAATTGCGTGACGTCTTTAACACACAGGTCCTTTTCTCGGACGCTGTAATGTAGAATTTCATCACCGTGTTAATAAGGGTAAGTAAGAAAAAATAATATTAAACAAGTCCCACTGTAAACCATTAATCGATAACACTAATCCAGCATAATTTACAGGATGTGTTTATGATAATAAAAGAGCGACATTTTCACATTTGCAGAAAAAGGAACTCCCGATGGAGCATTGACTGGTAAGCATATTTTATTTTGCAGTTTGCATTAAAAAACAATTTTGAGGAGGTTTCAATGCAGGAATTTCATATAATAACTTTTTATCCGGTGATATTGACATAAAGATTGTGCACTCATTACAGGATTAATTTTGCTATACGGAAGAGTGAAGATTACAACATTTAAAAGTTCATTGATAATTTGTTTGTGCGAATACCATTACCATTGCTTAATCCCTTGAGTTCCTGAAGGAACATAGGTCCCTGGCAACTTGTCTCCAGTTTGGTCTCTTCATAGCAGTCAGTTTGATGTCGTTCCAGTTAAGTCCACACTTGCGGATTTTCTCTTTACACCGGCACTTCCAAGATAGCCATGGGCGTCCGACCCGTCTCCTCCAGTTTGGGTTCCATACCAGAGCATGACGCATGATGTCATCATTAGGTTTCCGCAAGGTGTGCTCAACCCATCTCCACTTTCTTCTACTGATCCGCTGGGCGATCGGGTCCTCAGCAGCAATTCGCTACAGATCTTGATTCCTTATCTTTTCTGGCCATTTTACCCCAATAATTCGACGAAGGCAATTCGTGTGAACTGATTGCAAGCGGCCAGATGACTTTGTTGTCACTCGTCTAGTTTCCGATCTATAGAGTAGCACGGATTCGACGTTGCTTCTGAATATACGAAGTTTCGTACGTTTCGACAGAGCCTTCGACTTCCAAATGGGTTTCAAAGCTATGAACACATATCTTGCTTTGCTGATTCTGGCGACTATGTCTTCGTCCGTGCCACCACTTATTAAAACAAGGCTGCCGAAGTAGACGAATTGCGTGACGTCTTTAACACACAGGTCTTTTTCTCGGACGCTGTAATGTAGAATTTTATCAACGTGTTAATATGGGTAAGAAAGGAAAAAATAATATTAAACAAGTCCCACTGTGAATCATTAATCAATAAAACTAATCCAGCATAATTTACAGGATGTGTTTATGATAATAAAAGAGCGACATTCCCACATTTGCAGATAATGGAACTCCCGATGGATCATCGACAGGTGAGCATATTTCATTTTGCATCTTGCATTAAAAAACAATTTTAAGTAGTTTTCAATGCAGAATTTCATATAATAACTTTTTATCCGGTGATATTGACATAAAGATTGTGTACTCATTACAAGATTAATTTGCTATATGGAAAGGTGAAGATTACAACATTTAAAAGTTCATTGATAATTTGTTTGTGCGAATACCATTAAGATTGCTTAATCCCTTGAGTTCCTGAGGAACATAGGTCCTCGGCAACTTGTCTCCAGTTTGGTTTCTCCATAGCAGTCAGTTTGATATCGTTCCAGTTAAGTCCACACTTGCGGATTTTCTCTTTACACCGGCGCTTCCAAGATAGCCATGGGCGTCGGACCCGTCTCCTCCAGTTTGGGTTCCATACCAGAGCATGACGCATGATGTCATCATTAGGTTTCCACAAGGTGTGCCCAACCCATCTCCACTTTCTTCTACTGATCTGCTGGGCGATCGGGTCCTCAGCAGCAATTCGCTACAGATCTTGATTCCTTATCTTTTCTGGCCATTTTACCCCAATAATTCGACGAAGGCAATTCGTGTGAAATGATTGCAAGCGGCCAGAAGACTTTGTTGTCACTCGCCAGGTTTCCGATCTATAGAGTAGCACGGATTTAAAGTTGCTTCTGAATATACGAAGTTTCGTACGTTTCGATAGAGCCTTCGACTTCCAAATGGGTTTCAAAGCTATGAACACATATCTTGCTTTGCTGATTCTGGCGACTATGTCTTCGTCCGTGCCACCACTTATTGAAACGAGGCTACCGGGGTAGACGAATTGCGTGACGTCTTTAACACACAGGTCTTTTTCTCGGACGCTGTAATGTAGAATTTTATCACCGTGTTAATATGGGTAAGTAAGAAAAAAATAATATTAAACAAGTCCCACTGTAAATGATTAATCGATGAAACTAATCCAGCATAATTTACAGGATGTGTTTATGATAATAAAAGAGCGACATTTTCACAGTTGCAGATAATGAAACTCCCGATGGAGCATCGACTAGTGAGCATATTTTATTTTGCATTTTGCATTAAAAAACAATTTTAAGTAGGTTTCAATGCAGGAATTTCATATAATAACTTTTTATCCGGTGATATTGACATAAAGATTGTGTACTCATTACAAGATTAATTTTGCTATATGGAAGGGTGAAGATTACAAAATTTAAAAGTTCATTGATAATTTGTTTGTGCGAATACCATTAGCATTGCTTAATCCCTTGAGTTCCCGGAGAAACATAGGTCCTCGGCAACTTGTCTCCAGTTTGGTCTCTCCATAGCAGTCAGTTTGATGTCGTTCCAGTTAAGTCCACACTTGCGGATTTTCTCTTTACACCGGCACTTCCAAGATAGCCATGTGTGTCCGACCCGTCTTCTCCAGTTTGGGTTCCATACCAGAGCGTGACGCATGATGTCATCATTAGGTTTCCGCAAGGTGTGCCCAACCCATCTCCACTTTCTTCTACTGATCTGCTGGGCGATCGGGTCCTCAGCAGCAATTCGCTACAGATCTTGATTCCTTCTCTTTTCTGGCCATTTTACCCCCAATAATTCGACGAAGGCAATTAGTGTGAAATGATTGCAAGCGGCCAGAAGACTTTGTTGTCACTCGCCAGGTTTCCGATCTATAGAGTAGCACGGATTTGACGTTGCTTCTGAATATACGAAGTTTCGTACGTTTCGATAGAGCCTTTGACTTCCAAATGGGTTTCAAAGCTATGAACACATATCTTGCTTTGCTGATTCTGGCGACTATGTCTTCGTCCGTGCCACCACTTATTGAAACAAGGCTGCCGAGGTAGACGAATTGGGTGAGGTCTTTAACACACAGGTCTTTTTCTCGGACGCTGTAATGTAGAATTTTATCACCGTGTTAATATGGGTAAGTAAGAAAAAAATAATATTAAACAAGTCCCACTGTAAATGATTAATCGACAAAACTAATCCAGCATAATTTACAGGATTTGTTTATGATAATAAAAGAGCGACATTTTCATATTCGCAGATAATGTAACTCCCGATGGAGCACCGACTGGTAAGCATATTTTATTTTGCATTTTGCATTAAAAAACAATTTTGAGTAGGTTTCAATGCAGGAATTTCATATAATAACTTTTTATCCGGTGATATTGACATAAAGATTGTGTACTCATTATAAGATTAATTTCGCTATATGGAAGGGTGAAGATTACAAAATTTAAAAGTTCATTGATAATTTGTTTGTGCGAATACCATTAGCATTGCTTAATCCCTTGAGTTCCCGGAGAAACATAGGTCCTCGGCAACTTGTCTCCAGTTTGGTCTCTCCATAGCAGTCAGTTTGATGTCGTTCCAGTTAAGTCCACACTTGCGAATTTTTTCTTTACACCGGCACTTCCAAGATAGCCATGTGTGTCCGACCCGTCTTCTCCAGTTTGGGTTCCATACCAGAGCGTGACGCATGATGTCATCATTAGGTTTCCGCAAGGTGTGCCCAACCCATCTCCACTTTCTTCTACTGATCTGCTGGGCGATCGGGTCCTCAGCAGCAATTCGCTACAGATCTTGATTCCTTCTCTTTTCTGGCCATTTTACCCCCAATAATTCGACGAAGGCAATTAGTGTGAAATGATTGCAAGCGGCCAGAAGACTTTGTTGTCACTCGCCAGGTTTCCGATCTATAGAGTAGCACGGATTTGACGTTGCTTCTGAATATACGAAGTTTCGTACGTTTCGATAGAGCCTTTGACTTCCAAATGGGTTTCAAAGCTATGAACACATATCTTGCTTTGCTGATTCTGGCGACTATGTCTTCGTCCGTGCCACCACTTATTGAAACAAGGCTGCCGAGGTAGACGAACTGCGTGACGTCTTTAACACACAGGTCTTTTACTCGGACGCTGTAATGTAGAATTTCATCACCGTGGTAATATGGGTAAGTAAGAAAAAAATAATATTAAACAAGTCTCACTGTAATTGATTATTCGATAAAACTAATCCAGCATAGTTTACAGGATGTGTTTATGATAATAAAAGAGCGACATTTTCACAGTTGCAGATAATGGAACTCCCGATGGAGCATCGACTGGTAAGCATATTTTATTTTGCATATTGCATTAAAAAACAATTTTGAGTAGGTTTCAATGCAGGAATTTCATATAATAACTTTTTATCCGGTGATATTGACATAAAGATTGTGCACTCATTACAGGATTAATTTTGCTATACGGAAGAGTGAAGATTACAACATTTAAAAGTTCATTGATAATTTGTTTGTGCGAATACCATTACCATTGCTTAATCCCTTGAGTTCCTGGAGGAACATAGGTCCTCGGCAACTTGTCTCCAGTTTGGTCTCTCCATAGCAGTCAGTTTGATGTCGTTCCAGTTAAGTCCACACTTGCGGATTTTCTCTTTACACCGGCACTTCCAAGATAGCCATGGGCGTCCGACCCGTCTCCTCCAGTTTGGGTTCCATACCAGAGCATGACGCATGATGTCATCATTAGGTTTCCGCGAGGTGTGCTAGACCCATCTCCACTTTCTTCTACTGATCCGCTGGGCGATCGGGTCCTCAGCAGCAATTCGCTACAGATCTTGATTCCTTAACTTTTCTGGCCATTTTACCTCAATAATTCGACGAAGGCAATTAGTGTGAAATGATTGCAAGCGGCCAGAAGACTTTGTTTTCACTCATCGGGTTTCCGATCTATAGAGTAGCACGGATTCGACGTTGCTTCTGAATATACGAAGTTTCGTACGTTTCGACAGAGCCTTCGACTTCCAAATGGGTTTCAAAGCTATGAACACATATCTTGCTTTGCTGATTCTGGCGACTATGTCTTCGTCCGTGCCACAACTTATTGAAACAAGGCTGCCGAGGTAGACGAACTGCGTGACGTCTTTAACACACAGGTCTTTTTCTCGGACGCTGTGATGTAGAATTTCATCACCGTGTTAATAAGGGTAAGTAAGAAAAAATATTATTAAACAAGTCCCACTGTAAATGATTAATCGATAAAACTAATCCAGCATAGTTTACAGGATGTGTTTATGATAATAAAAGAGCGACATTTCCACATTTGCAGAAAAAGTAACTCCCGATGGAGCATCGACTGGTGAGCATATTTGATTTTGCATTTTGCATTAAAAAACAATTTTAAGTAGTTTTCAAGGCAGGAATTTCATATAATAACTTTTTATCCGGTGATATTGACATAAAGATTGTGTACTCATTACAAGATTAATTCTGCTATATGGAAGGGTGAAGATTACAACATTTGAAAGTTCATTGATAATTTGTTTGTGCGAATACCATTAAGATTGCTTAATCCCTTGAGTTCCTGAAGAAACATAGGTCCCCGGCAACTTGTCTCCAGTTTGGTCTCTCCATAGCAGTCAGTTTGATGTCGTTCCAGTTAAGTCCGCACTTGCGTATTTTCTCTTTACACCGGCACTTTCGAGATAGCCATAGGCGTCCGACCCGTCTCCTCTAGTTTGGGTTCCATACCCGAGCGTGACGCATGATGTCATCATTATATATATATACATATATCGTTGTTGTTGTTGGCATCCGTCAGTCGATGTCAACCATGGATGTACATCACATCGCATAAACAGTCCGATTCGGGAGGAAAAATCTCCCTCGCAGCGCTTGAAACGATAGTCAGAACTCTGTTGTATTGCATCATTCGCACGCCGGCGACGTGATCTGCGTTCAGCAGCCAGGAGCTGTATCTGCTTCTCCCCGGCTTGAAGTCGACGCTTTACACAATGTCTCCAAAGTGAGCGGTTAAGAGCAAGTTCTTCGCAGCTTGCGGGTTCAATGTCAAGAGCTTTCATATCTCTTATGCAAACATCTTTGTACCGCAAGTGCGGTCCGCTCAATGGTCGACTTCCTAATTGCAACTCACCGTAGAGTAGATCTTTCGTAATACGACCATTTTTCATTCTATAGACATGACCAAGCCACCGCAGGCAGCGCTGACGTAATGGGGTGAACATGCTCTGTAGACCAGCTTCTCAAAGCACTTCAGCGTTAGTCACTCTGTCCATCCACTATATGTTCAAGATACAACGGATGCTTTGTAGATAAAAGCATTCAGATTTCGTTCGTGTCTTGCGTGGGTGGCCGAGGTTTCACTGCCTTATAGTCAAACATTTAGTACGCACGCGATGTATACCATCATCTTTGTCTTTACAGTCAGCTTACGTTTACCCTAAACACGAGAGTTTGATCGGGACAAAATGACAGCTGCTCTGCCAATCCGCTTATCAATTTCCGTGTCTAGCGAGAGGTTTTCCGCAATGGTTGAACCAAGATATGTGAAATGATGTACTGGTTCGAGCTGACAGTTTTCAACAGTGATGATTGATGGCGATGCATTCCGTTGACCAAGGACTCTGGTCTTGATCATGCTGATTGTTAGACCAAAGTCTTTGCATGCGATGAAAAATAGTCTATTAGAGACTGTAGGTTCTCTTGGGAGTGAGCAATAAAGGCTGCATCGTCGGCAAACAACAGGTCACGACAAAGCACATTTCGTGCCTTGTTTTGTGCTCTCAACCGGTTAAGGTTTAAAATGCTTGCCATCACTTCGCGTGCGTATGCAAATGCTTTCTGTTCTCGTCTTAGGAGCGTGCTTCAGAAACAGAGCAACAAAAATGCCGAACAGCGTGGGAGCAAGAACACACCCTTGTTTGACGCCTCGGCGAATTTCAAATGCTTCGTGACTGCAACCGTTAAAATGGACTGAGCCTTTCATGCCTGCGTGGAACGAAATAGCGAGTCCCACCAGCCTTGGGGGGGCAGCCTATCAGATCAAGCATTTTGAAAAGACCCTCCCTGCTGACGTAGTCGAATACTTTAGGTAAATTAATGAAAACAGCGTATAATGGCATAAGCTGTTTCCAAAACTTTTCTTGAAGTTGTCTCAGGGAGAAGATCATGTCAACGGTTGATCTTCCCTTGCGAAAGCCACATTGAGATTCGGAGTAAATTCTATCCGCTAAAACTTGCAGACGGATCTGTAAGACTTTAGCAAACAATTTGCCTACAACATTTGGAAGGGAAATTCCTCTGTAATTGTTGCAGTCGCCTCTGTCACCCTTATTCTTAAATAACGTGATGATCTTTGTGTCTCGCATCTCTTGTGGGACACCCCCCTCCTGCCAGCACTGAAGAAGCAAATGGTGAAGAAGCTGTAATAATGCTGCTCTAACGCATTTGATGAGCTCAGGTGGAATTCTGTCGTCACCAGGGGCCTTCCCGTTCGCTAAGCGATCGATTGCCTCATTGAGCTCATAAAGAGTAGGAGGGTATCTAGATATTCAATGGTCGGGAACCGTTCGACATTTTCAAGTGCATGCGCTAGAACCGTAATGTCCCCAGAGTGGAGAGAGAAGAGGTGCTCTAACCATCTTTCCATCTGTTGAGTTTTGTCGACAATCGGCTTACCAGATAAAGACTTAATGGGAGCCGTTTTAAGTTTGTTTGGGCCAATGGCTCTCTTGATCCCATCATACATACCGTGAAAATTGCCCATTATCCGCAGCTTTATGGATATTGAGGCTAACTTCAGTCCAATAGTCGTTTGCACAACGCCTTGCAGTCTGTTGGACCTTATTTCTAGCTGCTCTTAGAAGACGCACGTTTCTATCTGTTGGCATAACTTTGAACCTCAAGAATGCTGAGCGTTTCTCATCCAGCACAGCAGTCATCTCAGAAGCGTTTGCTTCGAACCAGTCGCTCGTTCGAGCTCTCTTCGGACCGAAAATGGAAAGTGCGACTCGGCATATGCAGCTTTTTATCAATTCTCAGTTTTCTGAAGCAGATTCAAGTGCGGTTGTCTTGTTGAACTCGTACGTGAAGGATTTTGTGAATCTCGCAGTTAGAATTGGTTCACACATGCGAGTGAATTCTATCACAGTCTTAGCAGACAATTAGGTGCGGTGAAATCTCGTGTGGGTGAGCTTCAGTTTTGCACTGACCAGTGAATGATCAGTGTCGCAGTCTGCGCTTTGGTATGGTCTGGTGAGGAGCACGCTTCCTATATTAGTACGCTTAACAAGAATAAGATCAAGCTGATGCCAATGCTTAGAGCGAGGATGCTTCCAAGAAAATTTATGCTGTGGTTTTGTTTGAAAGAAAGTGTTACTGACACGAAGATATATATATATATATATATATATATATATTGCAAAAGCGGGTTATTCGTGTCACATTTTCCTATTGGTTTCTAGCGCCGAAACTATTGATTACATCTGAAAATCCATCATTAGATGCCACGTTTGTTAGACGGAGCGGTTTTACGAATAAGCACCTGAATACAGAAATCATGTATACTTTGGCAACCATGTCCATGTCCCGGCATTCACGCTTGGTACTATGTTAGCTAGTGAAACTAATTATACTGACATGAAACCGAAGTCGGGCGCTAGACTGGTGCCAGAAAAATTTTGCTATGGGCGTTGTGTCTACGCTGCATAGACCTGTCCGCTGTGCGTTGACTTATTGATTTCCGATCGATCACTCACGCGCCACGCTTTTGAACATTGTCCATCAATAATATAACAACTGGCGTCGCGATTCACTGAACCGGTGACATGCTCAGCTCAGCTCGTGCTCCCGATCCGCTTTGGGATGATCCTAATGCTCGTCCAACTGCTGAAGAGTTGCAGAATTTCAAACTATCTTTCAAGGATTATCTTAACATGATAACAATTTTCAATCTAAAAATCAAGATGACCTGTGAACAAGAGATCGTCTCCTTACGTCAATACCATGGACGTGAAGATCAACGATATTTCGAAACCCAGAATCTGAGAACCAAAGCAACGATCAACGAAGTGTTCACTGCACTGAATAAATATTGGGGTGATCGAGTGAATTTGTTTGTCACACGGTATAAATTTTCCAGAATTCGACAGGAACCTGCGGAATCATTAGGTGCGTATATTTGCAGTTCGCGCGAAAAAAGGTAGAAGAAACCTTTCTAATACAACAATTCATTTCCGGCCTATCGGAAAGGCAGACTCCTGGAAATTCTTCTATCCGAAGATGCAAATAAAATTACTTGGGAACGTGTTCGTGAGATTGCTCGGTGCCGCACTGATATCATGGAGCAGAATAAATCGTTCTTACATGCAAGTTCTGAGATATCACATGTGAAGACAGCTCCTGCCCAACGTTCGAAATAATCGGCCATGAGCTGTTTCCGTTGTGGGAGTAACCAACATTTAGCGAACAGTCTATATTGCCAAGCTCGCAAAGGGAAGTGTAACGAATGTGGTAAGCTCGGTCACTTTGCTCGTGTATGTCGGTCTCAAACAGTTTCTCAAGTTGATACAAGTGACATAGACATGGTGAATTCTAATACAGCAACATCGGAAGCTGAACATATTTTTGGCATTTCTAGTCACGAACTTACTACTTGCTCTGCAATTGAACCCAAATTACCTTCTTCTGATATCCGTACAGTACATTTTTCTTGGGTGACAGAATGATAAGTTTGCCTATGGAATTAGATTCAGCTTGTCCAATAACAATCCTTCCGTACGAGTTCTATTGTACGCATTTACAGTCATTCCCCATTCAACCATCGAATTATGTTTTTGGAAGGTACTCGAAAAACCCTGTGCCCATTCTGGGATTTCTCAAAGTGCCCTTATTTCTGGAAAGGGAGTTTAAAACCGTTGTTGCCGTTTACGTGTCGCACACTAACAGCAAACCGTTACTTGGTCAAAATGCTATGGTATCTCTGCAAGTGACCCCTTCTATTGAAAGAATGACGATTGCTGCGGTGTGTATTGGTAAACTGGAACCTCGTTTCCCTAACTTGTTCCGGAATGAATTGGGACGAATCCCGAACGGCAAGCACAGCATAAATTTACGGTCTTATGCTCGACCTTTTGCTATATCTCAGCCACGGCCCATTCCTTTGTCAAAACGCAGTTCCGTTTGTGATGCGTTGAGCAAGATGGTTGCAGATGATTTGATTGAACCAATACAATGTTCTGAATGTGTGCATCCCTTGGTAGCGGTTTGGAAGAAAGACGGAACCATTCGCATATGCACTGACTTAAGGATGCTTAATAAATATGTTATTGTGGAAAATGTTTTACTCCCTACAGCTGATGAATTGATTGTGAAGCTCTCAGAAGCAAGAATCTTCTCAAAACTGGACATCCGAAGTGCATATTTCAACATGCATTTGACAGACGAATCTAGACCACTGACAGCCTTTCTTACACCTAATGGATTGTATCAGTACAAAGTTCTGCCTATGGGTCTTAACAGTGCTCCAGCAGTATGGCAGAAATTTATCATTCTAGCATTGTCCGACATACCCGGCTGCATTGCATATATGGATGATATCTGTGTTTTCGGATCATATTTAGAAGAGCATGAAATTAATCTTAATACAGTGTTGCATCGCCTCAATTCTTTGAACCTATGTCTGAACATTCAGAAATGCCAATATTGTGCTCAAGAAGTCGAATTTTTGGGTCATTTTATTTCATCAGCAGGCGTTCGGCCAAATGTTGAAAACACATAGGCAATATTGCAATGCCCGAAACCACAGGACAGTGAACAGATCAAAAATTTTCTAGGATTGTGTTCCTATTACCTTCGACATTTACATAATTTTGCCACAATCACAGAGCCCGTACGTCGGCTCACCAGACGCGACGTAGCATTCGAATGGAAGTCGGCTCAGGACGACGCATATAATCAGATCCGCCGGATGGTGTCCTCATCTCCCACAGTGACTATTTTTGATGAGGGTTGCCCGACGTTTGTTACAACTGACGCTCGGAGCATTTCTGTCACAAATGCAGCAGGGGACTGAAAAAGTTATTGCCTATGCATCACGTACCTTATCGAAAACCGAGAGAAACTACTCCGCGGGAGAAAAGGAAGCACTGGCTTGCCTTTGGGCCTGTTAACGTTGGCATATTTACCTTTTCGGCCGTCGTTTCACAGTGCGAACTGACCATACAGGACTGACAACCCTGTTGTGCCGCGGGAATAAAGGACTGAAGCCCATTCGAATCAGTCGCTGGTATTCCAGATTGGTAGCTTACGACTTTGAAGTGAAATATATTCCGGGATCACAAAACCGCGTCCCGGATGCTTTGTCTCGTTTACCAATGGAAAATGTTGATGAAAATGAAGATCTAACCGAGGTGACACTGATTGCTAATTTGGAGTTTAACCATCTAGGAGCTATAACACAGAGGTTGATAAATGATCATACCGAAAAAGATAGTTTACTACAAAAGCTTCGCGGATACCTCCAGACTGCTTGGCCAAGTAAGAAGCTTATTCCTGTTGAGTTGAATCCATTATATGCTGTGGGATACGAATTGTCTCTCGTGGATCATTGCATCACAAGAGGCAACCGTATCGTTGTTCCGGAAACTAAATACCAACAGTGATTGCTGTGGCCACGAAGGACATCCCGGAATTGTACGAACTAAATCACGTATTCGTGAATACTATTGGTGGCCAAGACTGAATGCCTCAATTGAAGCTGCTGTTCGTCAGTGTGCATGTTGTCAACACGCTGATAAATGTGCCATGCCAATAAAACCCCCCCATTCAACCGATTGACTATCCTATGCACCCTTGGGCAAAAATAGCAATTGACATCATGGGCCCTTTTATGCCAGCTCCGTCATCTGAAAGAAACATGCTTGTTACAACTTGCTTTTACACCAAATGGCCTGGGGCACTACTTTTTGGTGAGGTGACGTCAAAAACCGTGATCAAGTGGTTGCAGTATCTTTTTGCGAGATTCGGATTACCCGAGGAATTAGTTACGGATAACGTTCCACAATTCCGTAAAAACTTAAACTGATCTTACTGTCTCCACCTGACGACGGCAAACAGCCAGAAACCAGTAGTGGTGTGTAAGGGATGGGGATGTGAGCAACACATTACTTTCGTAGCAACGAGTTTACAGAATTTTTCCGCTTCAATGGCATCAAGCACACTTCACCAGTGCCTTACAATCCAGCAGCGAACGGAATGGTTGAGCGCCTTAACAGGACACTGAAGGAGTCCGTACAAGCCATACAGTTGCAAGGTGATTCGTGGGAGGACGCCCTAATTCTTGCTTTATCAACATACCGAACGACACCACATACGGCCACAGGAAAAACTCCCAGTGAGCTTATGTTTGGGAGACAAGTTCGTACGAAGTTAGATGCCGCATTTTGACCGGCGCAGAGAATCAATAATGACGAGCAGCTTCGTCGACAATGTTATCGAAACAAATACAGGCGGCATGGGCAAACACTCTAACCTGGTTCAACTGTGCGCGTTAAAAAACAAAATTGGTTCAAGGGGTAGAGCGCTTCTAAAGCACCCACGAGAATAAAAAAATGTGTGTACACCCGGCACTTACGAATTAGAGGATGGTACAAAAGTTAATGCCAGACGCGTCTATAGTGCTTCCGGGGATCGGCCATTACAACTGCCCGTATGTGACAGAGCAACGCAGCAACCACAAGTTGGAGGGTATAGCCAATTGCGAAGAACGCTCAGGGAACGTAAACCCGTTGACCACTATCAAGCGTTGCGGATTGGCTCGAACAGTAAAGGGGAGAGTGGTGTTGTGTCTACGCTGCATAGACCTGTCCGCTGTGCGTTGACTTATTGATTTCCGATCGATCACTCACGCGCCACGCTTTTGAACTTTGTCCATCAATAATATAACACTGGTTTCGTTCATAAGTCCGGTCGTTTGTTCTTGCTGTTCTTTCGGGAATAAGTGCTTTGTGCTTACTTGTGAATATAACAATTAGCAAGTGGATATCGTGCCTTTATAAAGGCGACCTAACTAGTGGAACTGCATACCTCCACAGCCTACTGACTACATCGCATTATGGAAAAGGCTTCAGGGTTCAACCTCAATGAAACATTCGAAGGTGAAGATTCATCACGCCGTTCGAAATTATATTCAACTTCGTCCTGATAATGGCTACGACAGCATCGTTATCCAAATGCATCAGACAAGTTGTTCCTTTGGTTCCAGTGGTGTTGGGGAAAGGGTGCATTTGTGGCATGGATAACAGCTAGTTCTCCATAATGAACATTTCAAAGGAACAATGGAGTTGAAGCGGCATATCGCTTCCACGGAAGCGATCGTTTACACCTATGCTTAGAATAACGTAAAGCTCAGCGCTTGGTAGTGATTTTGCTTGTGGAATGGATCGTCATGTCTCAATGCAAGAAAATCGCCTGCCTCTAGATGCACATTAACTTGCCAATTGAGTTCCGTCTCGCTCCGCTCATTAACCCGCAATGGGTTATAAGGAATCAATCGAAAATTTGACATTATTTTCCGTACCAGCGAAACAAAATGCTAAACAACTAATTTCTGCTCAGAAACTGGGATCCTGGTTCGTTTACTCCATACTCGGAGATTTCATGACGACGTCTTGAATTTCAGAGACGTGAGGACATTAGCTTTGATTTTCAATGCGCTGAAAAAAGTGAATGTCGACGCGCTGCATTGCGAGAGACGCGCTTACCAGATACTTGTAAGTGAACAGAAATGATTACATTATTCGAGAAAGAATGGGTTTTTATAAGCATCTACTGATTGGAGTTGCGTTAGTCATGCGATGAAAACAGCAGTGGGAGCGAACCGATTTGGACTCTGAATCTGGAATGCATTATTTGTATCATAAAGTTGGTGAAAAGACGCTCTTTATCATAGCATTACAACAGTCATCATAAAGCCGCCAATAAAATCTGTGTACTTTTATTTGGTGATTTCGATGCTTGAGTTAGTGCAGATTACGAGTATTGGCTTAACTGTCTGGGAAATTTCGTAGTACGTAGAATCGTAGAAATGGACAATGACTATTTGAAATGCGCACAAATTGTAATATTTTTATTAATAACACTTTCTTTCAATCATAACCTCAAGATTAATTCCCTTCCCAACCTCGGTTGAAGCACTGAGATCAGCTAGACATCATTCCCTTTGAGCGCGGTAATATGAAATCGCACACCTCGCAAGTTCTCATCGAAGCGCAGATTGCGACACTGATCATTCACTGGATTGTGTAAAAGTGAAGTTCCACTTGATTCTAATTTGACACGCCAAATTATCTGCTATGCCAAGGATAGACGTCACTGTTACATGAGAACCTATTCCAACTGTGCGACCTGCAAATGCGTTCATAATCAAATTTAACAAAACAACTGAATTATAATCGGCTACAGAAAATTGGGAATCGCACAAAAGCTGCATGTGAAGGGTCATTTTTACACTTACGTTCTGAAGAAAGCTCAAACGAGCGACTGGTACCAAGAAAAAGCTTCTAACGTGAATCCTGTATTGGACGAGAAACGGTCACCAATCTTGTGGATCAAAGATTTAATAAAACACGGGAACGTATGACTTCTAAGAACAGCTAGAAATAAGTTGATGTGCTAAAGTCTATTAGACTGGAATAAGCATTAGTCTCCAAAAATCTGTGGATACTTAAAATTTTCGCGTCTCGTCTAATTAAATATTTATTCGTAACCCGATTGTCAATGTGGATAGATGAGTAGAGCAGTTCGCCATTTTTTACTCTAAATTGATCAAGGTTTTACTCCTTGCACTTGCAAATATTGAGCGCATGACATACATGGAACATCTATATACTCCCCCTACTCTGGTTGAGCTAAATATAGCAATCGAGCACTTAGCGAATGGGAATATCCCCAGTGAAAAGAGAATCAAACATGAGCTCATCAAAACAGATTTTTCACAGCCAATTCAAGATTTCCTTTTACAGTGCTGACGGAAGGCATTTGTCTCACATGGGACGCGAGACTCGAATTTTATCACAATATTTAGGATTATAATTGATAGATTCGATTGCATCAATAACACGGAAATCTCCCTTCTGAATGTTTTTGGCAAACTTCTCGCTAAAGTTTCACAGATTAGGCTACAAGGGTCGGGTCTCAGAGTTTTCTTAGCTCCTTAATGTAGCTTTCGCAGGGGAAGATCAACCAATGTCATGATCTCCCTGAGACGACTTCAAAGAATGTCAGGAATAGCTTACATTATTATACGCTGTTTCTATTAATTTATAGGAGGCATCTGACTACGTCAGCAGGGAGAGTGTTTCCGAAATGCACGATCGTATAGGCTCTCTCTGCAAGATTAATCAAAGTCGTTATTACGTTCCTTTCCGGATTGAAGGGCTCAGTCCATTTTTACGGCTTCAAGAAAGATGCCTTTCAAATTCGCTGACGCACGAAAGGAGGATGTTTTCTTGCTCTGTAGCCTTTTGGCTTTTTTGCTCTGTTTATAAAGCACGCTTCCAGAAACACAACCGCAGGTTTTTACAAACGCTTGCAGAGTGATTGCAAGCATCTCAAACTGAACCGGTTGAACACAATCCAAGGAACGGGATGTGCTACTCCGTGACCTTTTGTTGCCGACGATGAAGCCTTTATTGTTCACTCCTAAGAACATGTCCAGTCGGTGATAGACTGTTTTTTGTCGTACATTTATGTTTGCGACAATTTGTTTAAGGTGCAGACAAATTAATTCCTATTTTGATATGGATTACAGAAATGCCAGGAGAAATGTTTGTTTTAAAGCTTTATATCCACTGAAGTATTCACCTTATACTTTCACACGAGTAAACTCCTTGATTAAACTGACAGTACAACGGCTAGGCTAAACAAAATAACTTAGCCATTCACAAATGTTTACCAATGAGCATAATATGATTTGATCAAACTTCGAATTCTTGTGTTAGTCTCAAAATCATTATCAAATTCTAACCGGTATCCATCATACAAATAACAAATCCTTAAATATTGCTTAGTCTTCTAGCAAACACAGAACAATTAAGTCAACTATTAACCAGAAACACCATATCTAGGATCGGCTATAATATCCTCGGTTCAAACAAACGAAGGTTGCAATGCTTATAAGATTCGCGAAACAGTAAATTAACATATAATATGCCCTTGATTTTCATAGGCGAAGTTGAAACGATGTCTGAATCAAACACTCCGAGTAAGTATATTAAATGTGTTCATTTATCATTGCTTATCCATATAGAGAAAAATTATCGCTTAATTGCTTTCTCTCTCTCTATATATATATATATATTGCAAAAGCGGGTTATTTGTGTCACATTTTCCTATTGGTTTTTAGCGCCGAAACCTGTGATTACGTCTGTAAATCCATCATTATGTTCCAAGTTTGTCAAACGGAGCGGTTTTACGATTAAGCACCTAAATCCAGAAATCGTGTAATGTCGCGCGTCTTATATATCCTTTGTCAACCATGTCCAGGTCCCGGCATTGACGCTTGCTACCATGTAAGCTAGTGGATATAATTATACTTACATGAAACCGAAGTCGGGCACTAGACTGGTGCTAGAATACAGTTTGCTCAGGGCAAGTGGATATCGTCCCAACTAGTGGAATTGCATATCTCCACAGGCTACTGACTACATTGCATCATGGAAATAGCTTTAAGGTTTAACCTTGAGGAAACATCCGAAGGTGCAGACCTATTACGCCGTCCGAAGTTATAATTAACTTCGTCCTGATAATTGCTGCACCAAAACATATAAATCGTACATTTATGTTTGTAACAATTTGTTCAAAGATCAGTGAAACCAATTCCTAGTTTGATATGAATTAAATAAATGTGGGGAGAAATGTTTGTTTGAAAGCTTTACATCCAGACTTTGATTAAACAAAATAACTTGTCCATCAACAAGTGTTAAGCAATTGGCACACTATAATTTCATCAAATTTCGAAATCTTGTGTTAGTCTCAAAATCCTTAAACATTTCTAACCGCAATCCATCGTTAAAATAACAAATTCTTAATTATTAACAAACGTTCTAGCAAAGAAAGCACAATTCTGTCAACTATTAACGAGAAACAACAGAGCTAAGATCGCCTACAATATCATTGGTTTAATGATTCGTAGCTTGCATTGTTTGTTAGAAAACTTGCAATACAGTAAATTGTTATATAATATGTGTTTGATTTTCATAGGTGTCGGTGACACAACGTCTGAATTAAAACCACAGAGTATTTATATTACTTATATGTTCATTTTATATTGCTGATTTATATAGGGAAAGATATATAGATCAAAATCTTTCTCTCTGTTTATATATATATATATATATTGCAAAAGCGGGTTATTCGTGGTTTCTAGCGACGGAACAATTGATTCTGTATAAAAAGTCCATCATTAGCTTCCAAGGTGGTCAGATGGAACGGTTTGTGAATAAGCTCCTAATTCCAGCGAGCGTATGCATGTGCGCGTCTCATATAGCCTTTGTGAACCAAGTCCAGGTCCTGGCCTGCACGCTTGGTGCTACGTAACACGGGGAATCTAATTATACTAACATGAAAGCGAAGTGAGGCACTTGAATGGCTCCAAAAACTAGGTTGCTCTGGGCATGTAGAAATTTGACGTTTATGACCAATTACCGAAATGACATACCCTTATCTAAAAACTCCACTGCCTCCTGTCTACATAGAATTATGGAAAGGGCTTCAGGGTTCAACTTCGAGGAAACATCCGACGTTGGAGACCCATTAGGCTGTCCAGAGTTGTATTCAAATTGGTTCTGATCGTTGCAGCGACAGCATTGTTGTACAAACGCATCTGCCTAGCCGTTCCATTGTTCACAGTTGTCGTGGAGATGGAGAACTTATGGCATGGGCAACAGCTAGTTCTCTATAATGAGCTGCCCTGGAGTGCATTTTAACGGACTAATGGAAATGACGGTGCATTACGTTTCTACAGGTAATACAACGTGAAACAAACGTTTACAGCCACAGTTAGACTGACGTTGATCTCAGTGCTTGGTAGTTGTTTTGCTGGTGGAAAGTATCCTGATGGCTGGATGGATAGCAATCGCCCGCATCAAGCTGCACATCCCATTCTCAAATAATTGCCGTCTGGTCACAGTCCTTCAAACGTAATGGGTTATTAGGAATCAACCGACAATCTGACATTATTTTCCGTATCAGCTAAACGAAATACTAAAAAAACGAAGATCAACTATGAAACTGGTAAACTTGATCGTTTACTACGTACAAAAGATTACTGTTGAAGTGCTTTAAAAGCCTGACCAATGAGCATTCTCAAATGGCTTATATAGCGCGGCCACCAGCGGATTATACGATCACAAAACTCCGCCGAGTACGGTCCCAAGACCGTCTGCAAAAGGAGGAGGGTAAGACGCGGGGTCAGCAATCCCACACTGTAAAAACCTCGGTGGTTTACTATTTACTGGGAGATTTCATGATGACATCTCGAATTTCATAGACGTGAGGAAATCATCTGTGATTATCAATGAGCTGAAAACACTAAAGGACAACGTGGCTGTCCTGCAAGATACTTGTAACCGAACAGAAAAAGATCACATTTATCGATAAGGAAGGTTTGAGGATGAGCCTCTGCTGAATTGAGTTTTGTTTGCCATGCAAAATAGCCTACTTATCAGCAGTTGGAGCAATCTGATTAGGAAGCTAAATCTGGAATGCTTCACCTATATCATTAATTTGTCAACGATTATATACTGGCGCTCTCGACGACGTCATACTGAAAAACGTTCAGCATTCTTGAGTTTGAATGTATGCCAACAGATGACCCATTGGTCCAAACAAACTTAAATCGCCTCCCATTATGTCTGTATCTGCTGACCGATTGTGGATAAAACTCAGCAGATGGAAAGATGGGTAGAGCACATCTTCTCTCTCTACTCTAGGGAGAGTACGGTTTTAGCGCATGTACTTGAACATCTCAAGCGGTTGCCAACTATTAAATATGCGATACTTCCACTATTACTGAGTAGTTCAATAGAGCAATCGACCGATCAGCGAATGAGAAGGCCCCTGGTGGCAAAAGGATTCTACCCGAGATCAGTAAATGCTGTAGATCAGCATTACTACAACATATTCACCATTTGCTTCTTCGGTGCTGGCAGGAGGAGTGATTCCCACAAGACATGCAATACACAAAATCAACACGCTATTTAAGAATAAGGGTGATACATGCGACTGCAACAATTACACAGGAAAGTTCGAGGCAAAGTCTTGCAGACCTGGCTACAAGTTTCAGCTGATAGAATTTAATCCGAAACTTAATAAGTCTTTCGCAAATGAAGATCAGCCGTTGATATTATATTCTCCCTGTGACAAGTTCAATAAAAGTGTCAGCAACAGCGTGTGCTGTTTTTATTGATTTAAAGAAGGCATTTTACTACGCCACAATGCTTGATCAGATAATGTGACCTCCAAGGCTGCTCAAACTCGTTATTTCGTTTCCCTAGGCCATGAATGGCTCAGTTCATTTCAACGATTTCCGTTCAGAACCCTATGAAATTCGCCGAGGCGTCAAACAAGGGTGTGTTCTTGCTTCCACACTGTTCAAAATTGTCTTTGCTCTGCTTCTGAAGCACGCTTTTAGGACGAGGACAGAGGACATTTAACTACGCACACGAAGTGATGGCGAGGTTTTTTAACGTGAAGCGGGTGAGAGCACAAGTTGCGAAATGTGCTAATGCGTGACCAGCTCTGTGCCGACGATGCAGCCATCATTGCTCACTTCCAAGAGATCCTCCAATTGCTGTTTTTCTTTGAGATGCAAAGACTTTGGGCTAACAATTAGCATGAGCAAGACCAAAGTCCTTCGGTCGAGAGACTTTATCGCCTAAAATCATCGCTGTTGGAAACTGTCAACTTGAATCAGTACATCATTTCACGTATCTTGGTTTAACCATTGCGGATAACCTCTCGCTAGTCATGGAGATTGATAAGCGCCTTGGCAGAGCAGCTGTCATTTTGTCGCGATTAAACTCTAGTGATTAGGTTAACTGCATTCTCATTGTAATGACAAAGATGATGGTATACAGCACAAGCGTACTTAGTGATTTATTGTACGGCAGTGAAACCTGTACAACCAACGCAATATACGGACGGAAGCTGAATGCTTTCTATCTACGAAGCATACGTCGTATCATGAACATATGGCGTATTGACAGATTGACTGAAGCTGAAGTGCTTTTAGAAGCTGGTCTATATTGCATGTTCACCCAATTGCGACAGCGCTGCCTGCGGTGGTTTTGACATGTCTACAGAATGGAAAATGGCCGTATTCCGAATCTACTTAATGGTGGGTTGCAATTGGGAATTCGAACGAAGGCAGACCGCAATTGTGGTACAAAGACTTTTGCAAAAGAGATATGAAAACTCATGGCATCGACACGGAGATGTGAAAAGAACTTGCTTTTGACAGCTCACATTAAGGTCATGGTGCTATGCGTTGTCTGCAAAATGGGGAGTAGCAAATACAGCTCTAAGCTGCTCAACGTAGATCATGCCGCCGGCGTGGTACTGACGCACCACGAACGGGTTTTGACTATCGCTGCAAGCGCAGCGGGAGAGATTGTTCCTCTCAAATCGGACGGCTTAGTCATTCAAAAAGCTGCAGAACATGAACATTCATGCGGTTGTGATGTACATTTAGGGGCGACAACGAACAAATAAGGCCAATAAAGGGACGCCGAAGTAATTGCTCCCCAACGATCACAACTAATAATAAACACAGCAGCTTAAGAGTTCTGTGTTGACTAATGAAAACGAAAGAGCAGCATTATTGATTATATTCACCAAGGGCAATATAAATAACGTCATATTATTATCTAATTCTGATTCTGATTGATAAGGTGTTACAAACGGGTCGCATTGAGAGAGAATCTGATTCATTTCGATGGAAATTAATGTGGCGTTAAAAACACTACTTGCTACGTTCAGAACTCAGAACTGAGAACTTAGAACTCAGAAAGTTTTATGGCAAAAAATGCAGTGAGCTTAACAATAGCCATAGGATGACAAGTATATAGAATAAAATTCGAATAGCATTCCATCATAAAATAACAAATCCTTAATTATTTACAAACATTCTAGCAAAGAAAGGACAATTATGTTAAAAATAAATCAGAAAGAGCCGATCTAGGTTTGCTTAGGATATCATTGGTTTAAACAATCGAAGCTTGCTATGTTTCATGGAAAATTAGCAATACAGTAAATTGATATATAATATGTGTTTGATTTTCATAGGTGACGGTGACGCGTCGTCTGAATCAAATCAACAGAGTAAGTATATTACATATGTTCATTTATTATTGCTTATTCTTATAGGGAAACAAATGTCGCTTAACCTCTCTGTCTCTCTTTCTTTCTCTCTCTCTCTCTCTCTCTCTCTCTCTCTCTCTATATATATATATATATATATATATATATATATATATATATATATATATATATATATATATATATATGAAGCGCGTTATTCGTGGTTTGTAGCGCCCGAACTTTGATTAAGTATGAACAGTCCATTAATAGTTTCCAAGGTTGTAAGATGGAGCGGTTTGGGGATAAGCCCTTAATTCCAGAAACTTACTAATGGCGCTCGTCTCATAAAGCCTTCGAAAACAATGTTCAGGTCTTGCACGCTTAATGCTATGTAAACTTGTGGAATTAATTACACAGACATTAAAACGAATTGATTCCCTTGACTGGCTGCAAAAACTAGGTTGCATTGGGCAAGTAGAAATCTTACATGTATGAAGGCGGCCGAATTAGTGGAGTGACATTCCATTAATAAACATCTACACAGTCTACTAACTACACATAATCATGGAAAAGGCTTTAGGTTTCAACCTCGAGGAAACATCTGACGTTGAAGACCCATCACGCAGTCGGAAGTTGTATTCGACTTCGTTCTGATCATTTCTGCGACAGCATTGTTGTCCAAACGCACCAGCCTTGCTGTTCCTTTGTTTACAGTTGTGTCGTGGGGATGAAGAACTTGCTGCATGGGCAACAGTTAAATCTTCCTAATGAATTGCTGTGGCGTACATTTCATAGGAACAATAGAGATGACGCTGCATTCCGCTTCTACAGATACTAAAACGGGAAGCTAACGTTTACAGATATGGTTAGATTAAAGTAAAGCTCGGTGCTTGGTAGTTGTTTTGATGGTGGAAATCATCTTCATGACTCAATGAATAGCAATCGCAGGCCTCAAGCTTTACACCTCCTTGTCAATTAAGTGCCGTCTCTTCACGGTCCTTATAACGCAACGGGCTATTAGGAATCACCCGGCAATCTGACATTATTTTCCGTACCAGCAAACAAAATACTGAAAAACAAAGATCAACTATGAAACTGGGAACCTGTATCGTTTACCCTTACTCATAAATTTCATGACGATGTCTTTAATTTCATAGATGTGAGAAAATCTAATTTGATTATCAATGAACTATAAAGACTGAAGGTCAACGTGACTGCCCTGCAAGATACTTATATCCGAACAGAAAGAGATCACATTTATCGAGAAGAAAGTGGTGATGATGAGCCTCTGCTGAATGGATTTGGTTTTGCCATGCGAAGCAGATTTTTAACATCCTATTCAACATTTCATTTTACAGTGCTGATAGGGGGAGTGTGTCTCACAAGAGACGCGAGACTCAAAGTTCATCACACTATTTAAGAATATGGTTGATAGATGCGATTACATCAATAACACGAGAATCTCCATTCTAAATGTTGTCGGCAAACTGTTTGCCAATGTTTTATAGATTAGGCTACAGGTGCAGGCTCTCAGAGTTAATTAATGTGCGCCTTTATTTCACATTTGCAGATGATGAATCCTTAAAACCATCGTTGGCAGGTACGCATTTTTTGTTTTGCATTGTACCTTTTTAATAAAAACAATAAAGCTAACCTAAAATAGGTTTTAGTGCAGCAATATCGTATATTAACGTTATATCAAATGATATTGAATTAATTGTCGTGAAAATTATCAGATTTCAAGACTTGTTTTGCAACATGCATAGAAGAGTGATTTGTTTCACATTTTGCTTATTGGGTTCGAGCGCCAATACTATTGATTCTGTATGAACTGTCCATCCATATGTTCCAAGGTTGTCAGAAGTAGCGGTTTTGTGGATAAGTTTATAATTCTAGAAATGCTCTAATGACGCTCGTCTCATATATTGCTTGACAACAAAGTCCAGGTCCTGTCCAACAGGCATGGTACTATGTAACTCGATGGACCTGCATATACTGTCAAGAAAATGGATGGGGGCTGTTGACTGGCGCTAAAAACCAGTTTGCGCCTGGCAAGTGAAGATCGTACGTTTATAAAGGCGTCCTAAATAGTGGAATGGCATACGCTTATCGAAAATCTCCGTTGCGTGCTGACTACATCGAATCATGTAAAAACCATCATCATCTAGAAAATATCCGGAGCTGAACACCCTTTACGCAGTCGAAGATATATTCAACTTCGTCGTGTTAATTGCAGCGACAGCATTGTTGTCCAAACGTATCAGCCTATCTGTTCCTTCGTTTCGGTGGTGGCGTAGAGATGGAGGACATTCTGCACGGGCAACTGCTGAATCTCCATAATGAACGTATCTGGCGTACATTTAAACGGACCAATGGAGATTTCACTCCATTATGCTTCTATAGATAATAACACGGGAAGCAAAAGTGTACAGCTTTCGCTGGACTACGGTAAAACTCATCGATTTGAATGCTTTTGACGTTGGGATGGATACTGACTGCTCAATGGATTGCAATCGCCAGCCGCAAGCTGCACACCCCTATTCAATTAAGTGCGTCTCGCCACGGTACTTTAAACTTAATGGGATATTAGGAATCAACTGACAAGATGACATTATTTTCCGTACCAGCGAAATAGGAATCAAAATAATTCAGCTGTGATGAATGGGAACCTGGATAGTTTAGTCTCCACTCAGAGATTTCACGTTGACTCCTCGAATTTCAGAGGTATGAGTAAATCAGCTTTGATTATCGATGAGCTAAAATGACTGACAATCAACGTGGCTCCATTGCAAGAGACGCGTTTTCCAGAAACTTGTAAGCGAAAAGAAAGTGATTATATATTTCGAAAAGGAAGGGGATATAATGAGCACCTATGCATTGATTTAAGTTTCCCATGCGAAATAGCCTACTTAAAACACCAGTGGGAGCAATCCGGTTTGGATTCTAAATCTGAAGTAAGCTGAAAAGACGCTTATTATCATAGTCTCACAAAGGTAATCTTAAAGGCGCCAATGAAAATCTGAACTGTTGTTAGGTGATTTAAATGCTAGAGTTGATGCAAATTAAGAATCCTGGAAATTTCGGAGTAATTTGAATTGCAGAAATGGACAATGATTTTTAAAATGCACAAAAATTTAAATATTATTTTGTGTAACAAATTTTTTCAAACAAAACAACATGATTAAATATCTTGTAATCATCCATATTTGAAGAACTGACATCAGCTAGATCTTATTCTTAAGCGCGCTAATATGAAAAAATCGTACTCCCTACAGTTTTTGCAAAATTGAAGTTCACCTAGTTTCGCATTTACCGCGCCAAACTGTCTGAAAGCCAAGGATAGACGTCCATCGTAAATCGGACGGATTATTTACTTAGGTCATGAAGATGAGAACCATAGTCATTCTGAAGGCGTTGCCACTATGCTATCCCCAATAGCTGCAGGCTCTCTCATTGGATTGAAACCCGTTGACTAACGGGAAATCACATCCAGATTCAACTTCAAGGGGAGAAATTTGTCGGTAATTCAATGTTATGCACCACAAACAATGCTAGCCTTGCGTCGAAAGAAGGATTTTACCTACGTCTGCCGTCTGTCTTATACAAGACACCTAAGCGTCAATTCAAGATTTTGATGGGTGACATGAACGCAAAATTGGGTCCAGACAACACAGTGAGAGAATCTGTGAAATATACGCATTCCCAAGCTGAAATGAATGAGAACGGTGAAATATTCGCAATTTTTTGTAAGCTCAAAGATCTTGCCACCGGAGGCAGCATCTTTCAAAACCGGAACATCCACAAGGCCACCTGTACATCACCTGATGGTGTTACTACCAATCAAATCGATCACCTACGGATTTCACGAAAATGGAGACATAGTATCCTTGATACACGCATAATGCGAGGTACGGATTTTGCCTCAGACCACCAACGTCTAATGGCCACAATTAAAATCAAGGTGAGAGCTTTCTACGAAACCGGCAGTCGGCCTAGTGTAAATTGTCACACGCAGAAACTAAAAGACGTGCGTACAAGAAAGATTATCTTAATCTCACTAAAAAACCGATTTGAATCGCTCAACAACTTAACCCTTGAACTCCCAATAAATGAACACTGGACCGCTCTGAAAGACTGTTGGCAAGACAGTTGTAAGCATGTTATTGAAAGAAATACAAAGAGTGGATCTCGAGTGAGACTTGTACACTGATCACCTTGAGAAGGCAGCTGAAACAACAGATCCTCCGGTGTAAGGACACAAAGCAGCTAAACCAACTGATCGAACAGTACGGCTCCCTAAAAAAACGTGAAACGAAGTGTTCGAAGTGACAAGAGGCTTTATATGAAATTCTGGAACGGAGGCGGAAAATGCAGCAGAAAAGAGAGACCTCAAAACCGTCTACAACATTACCGGAACCTTATTAGGAAGAAACATACCTAACGGCAAAATAGTAAAGGACGGTGAAGGTAACCTTATCCGTCAGGAATCAGCGCAAATAATGCGACATATGTAGCACTTCATGGAACTCCTAAATCGAACAGCACCTATTTCAGTCACTGATATTCCACCTTCAGTAAATCCACTAGACGTAAACACCGATCATCATGGTCGAAATGCGAACTTTTGCCTTAAAACCGCTGAAGAAGTGCGAAGCACCAGGTCCCGATGGGATTCCATCAGAAGCCCTGAAGGCTGATTTGGACACCTCGGCTGATATGTTACTTCCTCTGCTGCAAAAAATCTGGTCAGAAAGACGGATCCCAAATGATTGAAAGAGAGGTCATTTGGTCAAACTTCCAAAGAAAGGGGATCTGAGGCTATGCAAAGATGTGGAGGTATCATGCTGCTCTCAGTCCCAAGTAAAGTGCTTACGCATATGATTCTCCTGCTTCAGAAAACAAAATTCTGGTATCGACCGAAATGCGACTCTCCGGTGAATAATTAAACAAAGCATTGATTGGCAATCGCCTCTTTGTGTCAATTTCATCGATTTTGAGAAAGCCTTCCACAGTATGGACCGCGAATTCATATGTAAGATTTTGCCACACTATGGGGTCCCGCCGCTGTACATAGACCTCATAAAGCAGCTGTATGGAGGTGCCTCCTGTCAAGTAATTCACAACGGACGACTGACCGATCCATTTGCAGATGAGAGCAGCGTCCGCCAGGGATGCCTGTTGTCCCCTATGATTTTTCTGTTGGCAATAGACTGGATAATGTAACAGACAGTGAAAGGTGAGAGGAACGGTATTGATTAGAAGGAATCCGAACATTTCGATCATCTGGAATACACTGATGATGTCTGCTTGATAGAAATCTGAACTGTTGTTGGGTGATTCAAATGCTAGAGTTGATGCAAATTAAGAATCCTGGAAATTTCGAAATAAGTTGAATTTCAGAAATGGACAATGATTTTTAAAATGCACAAAAATTTAAATAATATTTTGTGTAACAAATTTTTTTCAAACAAAACCACAAGATTAAATATCTTGTAAGCATCCTTAATTGAAGTACTGACATCAGCTAGATCTTATTCTTAAGCGCGCTAATATGAAAAAATCGTACTCCTCACTGTCTGCTGAGCCAAGGATAGACGTCCATCGTACATGGTATTATAATCTAGCTGTGCGACCTGCAAAATCCTTCACAGCCGAGTTCAACAAGTAAAACCTACTTGAATCGGCTTCAGAAAGCTGCAAATCGATAAAACATGTTGCATGTTCCGAGACGCACTTTCCACTTACCTTTCGAAAAAAGCTCAAACGAGTGACTGGTACGAAGCAAAAGCTTCTAAGATGATTGCTTTATTGGAAGAGAAACTATCAGTATTCTTGTAGATAAAGGAGTTACCAACAGATGAGAACATAGGACACCTAAGAGCAGCTAGAAATAAGTTGAGATGCTAAAGTCTATAGGACAGAAATTAGCATTAGTCTGTAAAAATCTGCGGAGGCTTGACATTTTCACGGTAAGTATGATGGGATAAAGAAACAAATTGGTCTTAACCTTCCCATTCCAAAAAAGAATACTTTTTATTGATTTGCACTGAGCCATGCAAAATATATACTTAGAATTGTGGAGTATAACAACCAGAGAATCTGATTCATTTTGAGGGAAATTAATGTGGCGTTTAAATAAACTGCTCAGTACGTTTTCGCCTCTTATATAATAAAATTGAAATACATTTTAGGTTCGATATCGGAAGTTGCACAGTCATTAGGTTAGTTGACATGGAACAGTTTGCCGCTTTCGAAATTGTCATTACGTTCGTTTATATTTCATTACTATTACTTTTCGCTTTTTTTGTATTTGAAAACATGCCACATTTGAAGTGGCAAAATAAGCATACAACATTTAATGGGTTATCTCAAAAAAATGATGCAATAGTGGAAAGTTGAGTAAAACTTTGGCGTACATTTATATATTGATCTAAAATATAAAAAAAGAATTTGAGTCCTATAACCAACGATTTTTGTATAGTGTTTGAAACGAGAGAATGGCGTATAGTTGAGTGTTATTTCGAAAGATGTGAGCAACACATTACTTTGGTCATCAATAAGCGTTTCGTGTGCTTGACCACGAATCACTAAGTGATTCTGTGTTTCAACATCGTGGTTCGTTGTACGAACGCTATGCAACAGTGGCATTCAAGTATAACCTTATTTACCATTTATCCACTGTTTCAAGGCTCACTGAACTTAATCTTACTGTCTCTGCCTGATAACAGCAATTAGCCAGAAACCGGTAACGGTGTGTAATTTCGGGGGATTTGAGCAACACATTACTTGTGTCATCCATAAGCGCCTCGATTGCTTGATCACGAATCACTATATGATTTTGTGTTTGAATATCATGGTTCGTTGTACGAACCCTATACAGCAGTGGTATTCAAGTATAACCTTATTTACCATTTATCCACTGTTTCAAGGCTCACTGAACTGGACTGCGTGGTACCAAAATCAAGCTTTCGTTAATCTCTGAGTTCAGATAATTCAGTAACGTATTATAATGTGAGCCAGAATCCTTTCAATCAAAATCATGAGTGTTTACATACCGGGGGTTGATATTTAAGGATTTAAATTGTATTTTCCTCAAGATTTGTTTCTGATCGCTCGATCGTTCCTAACTGCATACATAATCAAACAAAAGCAACACATGATCACTCTTTCCCATTGGTGCCAGGTATCGTATATCCTCTGCCTTGATTGCCTCAAGAGTTAAGACAAGGTCAAGGGTTGAAGTTTAGTCAAGACAAGGCCTGCTAGTGGGCTGGTTAGCATGGTTGCACAGTGAAGCAATTTGTGTAACCTCCTTGAATTTATGTTCGAGCGAATGCAGGGAGGTCCGAAAGGTAAAGCGAACGCTAGAACGCCGTCACCAGTAAACACCTTTTGAAAACAGATGCGAGAGATTAAAATCGACAATGATGAGCAATTTTGTGTTGCAAGGTTTCGATTAGCTTATAATTAAATGAGCTTTCGGATGGTGTCGAGCCGTGAATGATGCCGAACGTACATTCATCTCCATTGACTAGCTTCACTGAACACCACATCGTATTAGAAATGCTGAGCTTAGGATGATCGATGACGTTAAACTGCGCTGAACGTTCTTGATAGTAGACTGCAACCCCACCACCAGATCTTCGATCGCAATCGCGACGGAGTATTGGCAATGTTACAATCGGGTCGCCTTGAGGAAATTTGATTTATTTTGACGGAAATTAATGTGGCGTTCAAATAAGCAACTCGATACGTTTTCGCTTCTTTTATAATTCAACTAAAAATATTTCAGGTTCGATATCAAAAACTGCACAGTCACTAGGTTAGTTAACATGGAACAGTTTTCCGCTTTCAAAATTTTTATCACGATCGTTAATATTTCATTAGAATTATTTTTCGCTTTTTGCATTTGACAACAAACCTTTGACTTACGTTTTGTTTATTTGATCTAAAATATATTTGAAACCCAATTTGAGTCCTATTACCGAGGATAATTGTATATTTCGTGGAACGACAAAATTGGGTGTAATTGGCAAGAAGAACCAATTTATTTCCAAATAGTCATATTATCACAAATTAATACGTCACAGCTCTTCTTTAGCAATCTAACATAGCGGTGAAAACAATTGAAATGAATGAATTATAAACAATAAATAAACCATAAAAACGTTCTTTGAATATATCCTGCGTAATAAACGTACTTTAGTCACAAGTAAAACCACGTTGATTTGTGATCTTGCTGCTGAAGAAAACCAGAGTTGTTTTGGATTCGAAAAATGACATTTGATTCAAAAATTGCGCACTGTGTAGAGTGTAGAGTGTAGAGTAGTGTAAGCTAATCTTAGGTCACGACGTCAGCCTGATCGACGGAGTAATACTTACCGCTTTGAGCTCTTCAGGAATTATTTATTTACCCAAATTGAACTGTTTATTCCTTCAAAACGCATGTGATGTAGACACACTGTGGATATATAGGACAATAAAATCCCATCGATATATACAATGAAGGAAATACACTAAACATTCCCACTCCAAACCGAAATCACATGAAAGAATACGTTCTAGTTATTTTCACAGACGCAAGCAAATTATAAACATTATAGTTTGGAAAACAAAGTTATACTTGAATTGTATGGAGCATAACGACGAGTCATTTATATCAAGGATTTCGGGCAATGATGTCACGACTGGTAAGATTTGCAATACTCGAACAAAATAGAATAATGTGCGAAGAGAAAAAACTATAATTAACCCATTTCGCTAAAATATTCTGTATATAATCCGCAGAGTAGAAGGACAGCGATGTAACTGCACCAACTATCACCAATAATTATATTAATCACATCAGCTGAAGTGTTTTGTCTTGACTAATGAACAAAATGAAGCAGCATTATTGATTATGATAGCAACTAGCTATATGAACGACGTACAAATATTTATCTAATTCGTGTAACAATCAGGTCACCTTGATATAATCTGATTCATTTTGACGTTAATTATAGTGGCGTTTTGATAAACTACTCGCTACGATTTCGCATCTTTCATAAGTCACTTGAAACATATTTCAGGTTCGATATTGGAAACTGCAAAGTCAGCAGGTAAGTTGACATGGGTAAATGTTTGCCCCTTTTAAAATTGTCATCACGTTCGTTAATAGTCGAATAATATTACTTTTCGCTATTTTGTATTTTATAACAGAAGAAGAAGGCTTTATTCGTTATTACAAATTTTCAGCGAATCAAATTAATTTAACCACACATTTTTTTTAACGCGAATAATGAATATGACAGAAGAGTTAAAGTTTAATTGGAAAATTTGAAATTTTCAGTCACATTCAATTCCAAAAAATTTTTGATTTCGTCTACACCGGTATTATGCGTTGTGATGGAAGTTGACGAATTGTAAAAATCCACAAGTTTTCTTTTTCATTTTTCTAACCGGTGCAGCAAATCCACCATGTTTTGAAAATTGCACAGCATTTATGCGTGCGGGGCATCTAACGTCCTTCGATTACATAGAAATATGTTGAAAAGATTAAAAAAGGTTTCCGTGTTGATTTTAAAAAATAGAAATGCGTAGAAAAATTTATTCGAGCACGGCCGATTCAAAGGCGCCGCTCATATGATACCACATTGTAAGTGGCAAAATAGGCACAAATCGTTTAACGGGTTGATCTTTCAAAATCGACGCAATGGTAGAAAGTTGAGTACACCTATGACTTTTATTTTGTTTTTTTGATCTAAAATATAAAACAAGAAATTTAAGTCCTATAACTGAGGATATTTGTATCGTGTTTGGAACGAGAAAATGGCGTATAATTGGCAAGAAGAACCAATGCTAATGTCTATTTTAGTGGAATTAGCGTTATTCTCTAAAAATGTGAGGATGGTTGAAAGTGTTACGGTATGTTTGTTGGGATAAAGAAAGAAATGGGTCTGAGCATTGCCATTCTAGACTTAAATCAAAAAAGGAATATTTTATTGATTTTGACAGACCCGTATACAATATATACTTGGTTGTATGGAGTATAACAACGAGGCATTTATATAAATGATTGCGTGCAACTTTAAAACGACTTATACGATTTTTTATACTTAAACGAAATAGACTAATGTGCGAAGAGACTGAAATTCAGTTACCTCATTTCACCATAATACTCATGTATACAATGCGTAGAGTAATGGGGCGGCGAAGTAGTTTAACACAAACGATCACCAACAATAATTATCACAGCAGCTGAAAAGTTTCATGTTGACCAATGAAAAAATAAAGCATCAAAATTGATTATGTTCGCCTCTATCGATATGAGTTCAATTCAATTCAATTCAATGGACTAAAAACCACATAGCTTTACAAAAACCACAGAATAATATGCGAATTTCAAATAACATAGGTTTGCCTAATGATCAGTTCATGAATCACGTAAAAATACATCGGGCAGAAATTATTTTCAACTGGTTCGATGGGGTAAATATGTTTAGTTTACTTCGATGCACGGGTTCAAGCTTTTATGATGCAGAATCTATTGTTTCAATGTTTAGATTGTTCAACATGAAGTTGTCCAAGTTCGGTTTGAATATATCCAAGTTGGGTGAATGTGCAACGTAACGGGGTAGGAAGTTCCGAGTAAAACATACACGTACATAATAAAAATACCTTCGAAAGTTCAATCTCGAGTCGGGAATGAGTACTGTATAGTTATGACTCCGGCTTGTTCTTGGTGGTAGTTGTGTGAATAGTTGATTCAGGTGAAGGTTGGGGCATTGTAATGAATGGGATTGTATTGAATTGAATAAATCGTCCCAAAATGTTTAAGTGAGACAACCGCGGCTCACTCGAATCGAAAAACAGTATGTAATTGAATACAACCAGAATCAGAATGAATCGATGAATGAAGAGCTAATCATAACTTGAATGATAGTACTATGATTATCTTTGAATGACTGGTGATAAATGAAATCGATTATTATTGATCGTGAATCGACAATCACCACAATCCATCCCCCCCCCCCCCTCAGTTTGCGAATGATCCCTGGTTTGTATAATCCCATACGGCTTGTTCAACAAACGTTCTGATTTCCACGGAGGAGCTAGCGAACCGCGAAACATCATCCACAGTACCAACAATTGGTATCGCTTTTTCCATGGCATTGTCCAGGGACAATACGGCTTTTCCTCTAGCGGTTTTGAAAAGAATATTGTCTGACAATCGTTTGGAGGGGGGGGGGGGGGGGAGGGGGGGGGGGGGGGGGGGGGAGGGTGGGGGGGGGTGAACTAGTTGGCAGTGCTGAATTCGCTTGATAAGATAAGTTCGGCGATGTATTTGAAGTGGCATCTGATGAATTCTGAAGTTTGCAAGCATTGAAGCCACTTTCTTGGTGATGAAAAGTAGATTTTCCGTTTGAATCAATGATACGGGCGGATGTTGACGTGTTAACAGGAGTAGCACTTGAATCGGTTGGTAGGGAAGTCAAATTTTCATCATCAAACGAAAGATCTTTAGCACGAGCAATGACACTGTTATGAATCGGTCGAATTGTCTTTCCAGATGCAGTTTGAATATCCAGAGTAACAGGAGTGTTCTCCAAACTATGATAGGATGTATGAAAGTCAACGTT
>JACCGJ010012054.1:0-10115 GCA_013407085.1 Atriophallophorus winterbourni
CCTGCGTCATTCTTCACAATGCACCGGAGCAAACAGGTGCTCTGGCGATAGACAGGGTTAAACAGAAACGCGAGTTCTTAAATTCTGCTCTTGCCCCCCTTTTCGACGAAGGTGAAAAGGGTGTAACGGTACGCACAGCGTTTCGTCTAGGCCGCAGGCCAGCGCCAGGTGATCGCCCCAGACCGTTAAAGATTGTGTTAGACTCCGCTGATCAAGTGACCCTACTGCTAAAGAGGGGTTACAGGTTAGAGGGTAGTGAACTTCGACTCCTGCGTGATCTTTCTCCGGAAGATCGTGTGAAGATGCGAAAAGCTACTCAGGAAATTAGCGAGCGCAGAGCCGCAGGTGAAACTAACTTGCGCATTGTGGATTTTCGGGTTGTGAGGATGAGGCCAAAAGTTCGTTGGGAACCTCTGACGATAGGCATTCGGAGGGATCTGGATCTTTGAAAGTGATATATTTTAATGCGAGGAGCTTGAGAAACAAACTGGATGAACTCTTTGATCGGATTAGATGGGACCCTCCAGCGATCATTGCGGTGACGGAAACCTGGCTCTCACCTGAGCAGGATGATCCGGAGCTGGCCATACTTGGATATAGACTCTTTCGCTCGGATCGAACAGACGCTAAAATCGGTGGTGGGGTTGCCTTATATTTCCAACAACATATTTCCGTCGCAGTGTTGGCTCGCTTCCAGCATTCTGCCGGTATGGCTGAGAGTATATGGTGCCGTATAAGGACTGCAGCTTCATTTGCCACGTTAGGTGTCGTTTATCGTTCTCCCAATACTCAGGCAGATACTGTGATATCACAGATATGTCAGTATGGTAGATCCTCAAACTGCTTGATTATGGGGGATTTCAATGCTCCTAGTATTGATTGGACTTCGCTAGATGAAGGTTCTGGGTCATTCGAGCAGGACTTATTGGAGGCTGTGGTTGATGTGGGCCTCGTGCAGCACGTTTCCCATCCGACCAGAGTAGGCCCTACTGGGTGTGAGTCCATTTTGGACTTGGTATTCACTCCCACGCAGTCCGATATTACTCAGCTTCGGACTGAAGCTCCAATAGGCTGCAGTGACCATGCCACCTTAAGTTTTATGTGGAAACGCAACACTGGCTGGGTACCAGATCCAATTCCCAGAAGGAATTTTTGGAAGGCAGACGCGGGTAGGTTACGGGATGTTGCTTTATCTCTCGATTGGTCTTTCGATCAAGCAGCTGATGTTGGAGATTGTTGGCTGGTGATCCGTAATAGCATTTTGACAGTTATTGAGGTGGCTGTTCCGTTGTCCACACGTCGTCGTAAGGCGAAAGGTCCACCTTGGTTTGATAAGGAGATAAGGAAACTTTTGCGGCAACGTCAAAAGCTCTGGTCGATATTCGTAAGTCGGAAAAACGCCACTGACTATGACAATTATCGGCAAGCTAGAAACCTTTGTACGGCATTAAAACGGAGAAAACGTATGTTGTACGAGCAGCGATTGGTTGACTAGTCTACTTGTGCACCAAAACGGCTATTCGCATACATTCGACGCCGCACAAAGGCGTCGCCATATATTCCTAATTTGATAGATACTAATGGGGTAGACATTACTGAGGATGGTTTGGAAGCTGAAGCCATGGCTAAGCAGTATGCCTCCGTGTACTGTCTGGAAGACAGTGATCCTCCTTCTGTCTCTAATAACAGTGAGGTGCTGTCTGATCTTGATGTAGATGTAGAGACTGCTAGACACCTGTTGGAACAGTTAGACACACAATCCGCGCCAGGACCAGACGGTATTCATCCGTTGGTTTTACGAGCACTATCAGAAGTGTTGTGCGTTCCGCTGGCCAGGTTGTTTACAAAATCTGTAACATTAGGGGTCTTGCAACAAGAATGGAAACAGGGTATTATTAAACCTATGTTTAAGAGTGGGGACCCCAGTAATCCTGCTAATTACAGGCCGGTCACATTGACTTCTGTGATCGGTAAAATTTTAGAGAAGCTGATCAAAAGGAAATTAGAGCACTTTCTTTTGGAGTGTGGGCGTTGGTGTCCACAACAACATGGATTCACCAAAAATCGCCCATGCGTAAGTAATCTGCTCCTGGCGCGATAAAGTTGGTGTGCTTTGACTGATTCTGGTCAAGAGGTCGATGTCATTTTTATCGATTTTAGTAAGGCGTTTGACTGCGTGCCCCACCGCCGATTTCTCGTCAAGCTGGAGGGTTTGGGTATTCAGGGTTGCCTACTTAAATGGATCGAGGCATTCATCTCAGGGCGGTCAAACCGTGTAGAGGTGAATGGAGTTTTGTCTTCAGAGATGATAGCAGGCTCCGGAGTGCCGCAGGGATCTATCCTTGGCCCATTGTTATTCAAAGTTTTCGTGAATGATATTCCGGACGCGGTAGCGATCGATTGTCTTTTATTCGCGGATGATCTGAAACTGTTGGCCTCTGTCAGTTCCTGCGATGGCCACAAGCAACTGCAACATGCAGTTGATGACTTACTCAGCTGGACACATCGCTGGTCACTGCCTATCAATGGGGACAAGACAGTGGTCATGCGCATATACTCCGATGACACTGGTGGTGAATACTTTCTTGGAGGTAAGCCTATTAGAGCGGTGACGGTCGAAAAAGACTGAGGGATTCTGGTTATGGATTCCTTGAAGTCGAAGGCTGACACTTGTCGGAGAATAGGCAGCGCTACCAGGATGCTCTGGGCGATTCGGCGTTCCTTTGCGTCTATTACCCCGCAAATGTTCCAGACACTTTTCTCTGTGTATGTTCATCCTCTGTTAGAATATAGTTTACCTGTTGCATAACCTCAGTCAAAAGGCGAATGCGACTCCTTGGAGAGGGTACAAAGGAAGGGCACTAAGATGGTTTGTGGAATGCACCAACTCGCATACGATGATAGGAGGAGCTTACCGAAACTCTATCCCCTATATCTTTGTATGGAAAGATTTGACCTGCTCCTTACGCGCCGTATTCTTCTCAGTCAATATGGAGAAGAGTTCCTCCGGTACTTCCGATTAGTAGGTTAATCGAGGACTCGTGGACATGAACTTAAGCTGCAGAAGCTTAGATAGCTAAAGCTGAGTAATGCGAGAACGCTATCCACGCGGGTGGTGAACACTTGGAACTCTCTACTGAAAGGGCTCCTTTCTCTACCATCAGAATAGCTATTCAAAAGCGCGTTGGATCAGCATTTGTTGGGACGAACGGACTTGATCTCCGGAGTGATATAGTGGTGTTCCGCTACTCTCAAGGCTTGCCTTGTCAGCAAAAGTCAACCATGTTTATTACTGTGATGAAGCTCAAACGGGATTTTATCCCTTCTGTTTTCAACTCAGAAGAAGAAGAATAAATCTTCGACGATCACGACGACAAGAGATGATCCTGATTGTATCTAGGGAGCACCGCATTATAACCGATGCTGTAAAAAGAAAAGGAGTTTCACTTCACCTACATGGAGAGAGGTCAGGAGAAGTAGAATCAAGTATAAAAAACGGAAACTCCAGCGTTCACTTGATTTACGGGATAACGCTAAAATGTGATCTACCTCAGCTTGTATAGCAATGATGAAAGTGCAGAATATAATAATAATAATCATAATAATAATAATAATAATAATAATAATAATAATAATAATAATAATAATAATAATAATAATAATAATAGGTCAGGACTTGAGGAGAAGAAGTCGTTTATTGGCACGCCACTTTCAAGTCTGAGGATGCAATTTTTGTAATAAGGACACAACGACTGAACACAATATTCTAGATGTAACTGAACTAATGCCTTGCAAAGTGGCAGGAATACATGTGGTTTTCTGCTCGATAGCCGAAAAAGTACCTTGCGTGAAACACTGAGCTGCAGCGACACATTGGTCCTCCTATTTGAAGCAAGCCATTACCAGTACTCCTAAATCCTTAACACACTGTGCGGCGTTAACACTGAGGGAATTTCTCGACACCTGGACCCAAATCTTATCACCCAGTGATGATAAGAGTTTGCTCTTATTAAGGTTCAGAGGAAAGTCCAACTAATATGAACAGTATATGATCTGTTCGAGGTCGTGCATTTGGATATCTTCATCCGTTGATCAGATGGACTTCACATGATCCGCGAAAATGAAGCATGGGCACTTCAATGCAGACGACAAGTCATCAATAGAAATCAGGAATAGAAGACGACCGAGTACCGACCCTTGAGGTACCTCACTGATCACGTCGGTTTGGTTCGACAACGTAGATACCAACCGAACTTTGAATGTCCTACTTGTAAGAAATCCAAGCAAATAGACTTCCCCGCATGTCATTTTCTGCTACCTTAATATCCAGAACGCGAAATTCACGTAATTGAAAACCTTGCTGAAGTCTAGGTAGAGGGGTTTAATGAACTTCTTTTCATCAAACATTTTAGTGGCAGTATTGAGAATACTATAAAGGTTAGTCAGGCAGGATATACCTTTGAGAAATCCATGTTCAGTTACATTCAGTAGAGAATGCCGACTAAGAGGCTGACAGATTTTGCCACGCAATAGTTCTCCAGTACTTTTGAGACGATGCTAGTCAGGCTGACAAACCCGTGGCTACCAAGAGTTGAACTGCAACCACCCTTGTCTATTGGTGTTTTGGCGATGTATTCATCCCCAGACAGTAACATGCCCCGTATCTACCTGGTATTTAAATTCTACCAGGATTTGCCTAGGGCGGTTAACAATCTTCCATTTCTCTACGCAGTGAACTCGCACTGTCGGAGTAGAAGGCCGGGAACCTACCATTCGGATAAGATCGCTGATACATCTGCGATCAAACTTTCTTCGACACTTGGATGACCTAATGAAAGGCTCCACTCGGGTAAAAACTAGTACATTTCGGGTTCTAGTTTTTGAAGCAGCAGTGCCTCGAATTACTTACGTAAAACGTTTTATTCCTAGATAATTTGATTCAGTGCGGGTGATCCAGTAATAATTCCATGTTGCTTCCTTTGTTTAGTGGCTTTACTGGTCCTAATACGCTTTTTCAGAGTTTCAGCTACATTGACCACCTTGGAAGATGAAGCTTGTTTTTTTCTTTTTAAAGATTTCGCTATATTGACCATCTTAGGAGCGGTAGGTTAGTTAAAAGGACGTTGTAACTGGCCAGATTTGTCAGCGGTATCCTTCCCTGCCGTTGTCTTCGAACTTATTTTCGCCCTCACAACAGATGAACACATTTGAGCGGGTACAAAATCTGACGAGGGGAGCGACGTCACACTATTCCTTGGCTTTGCATAAGTGACGTCATTGGCAGCGTCATGACAGCTGCTACAATACTACTACAGCCAGCCGTATTTTGCATAAACCCCGTAGTGAGATTTATGTATACCTGAGCACATAGGGTGAACCCAACGCTTGCAAGCGGTGCACTGAATTTACTTAGCCACAATTTTCCCATATTTTCCGGTGATGCAGGAATTTTTTGTACTCATATCTGTCAGTTAAAAGTATGAGTAATGATAGATCACTAGAAAAATATAGACTGATTTTATCACTACCGTAATTAGTCAGCACAATAATGCAATAATTTAGTAAATTAGTTATTCTGTTTTACAGCAAATTCAAAGAATAGCGATATTTTATCGGAACGTGGAAATACAAACGAATCAAACGTACCGCGTTGTTTGCATAGGACAATAAATGGCTAACTAGCAAATCTTTCAATAGAAAGCTGCAGAATTGCAATCACAACTGCCGAAACAATTTTTCAATTTTTTTTAATCTTCGAAGATCACGACTACAAGATGTTATCCAGATTGTATTTCTGGAGTACCGCGCTATAAACTATGCTGGAAAAGAAAAGAAGCAGTTTCTTTTCATCATCACGATGAGAGGTCAGCTGAAGTGTAATCGGTCATAAGAAACAGAAAACTCTAGCATTTCCTCTTATTACGGGATAACGCTTAAAAAGGTGATCTACCTAAGCTTGTATAGCAATCAGTCAAATAACCCAGGAAATAACTCACCTCAGTTGCATATCGAAGCCTCCTTCATACTCGCGACGGAAATGCATCATATGAGTACTTATGAAAAAATGTTTCAGATGTTAACCAACCTAACTCTGAAAAAGTGAGTCATGGAGTCTAGCCTACATTACCGCTTGGCAAGTTTAAGTAAATGGTTCGTTTGCCCATTTCGGTAGTGAAGATAAAGATATAATTCATTAGGACACCACTTAAACCATTCAAGATATTGAAGGTTTTAATTAAGTCACCTTTCAAACCACGGCGCCTAAGGGAGAAAACACGTAGAAACTTCGGACATTCAGCGTAAGATATTCTCACGGACACTCAATCATGCAAGGTGTAAGACACTGACGCTTTCAAAGCGAATGATGTCCGTCTTGTTTTGATGATACCAGGCCTGAACACATTGTTAAATATGAGGTCGATCTAATGTCTTTTAACTTGATAGGAATACATAAGGTATTCCCCTCGATAGCACTCATTTCAGCCGGATAAGTGCCTTGCGTGTACGCTTATCTGCAGCGATACATTGGTCTCAGATGGATACAGCACTAACCAGTACGTCCTTAACACACTGTGCTGCGTTAACACTGAGATAATTTCTCGACACTTGGACCGGAATCTTATTTACCCGTGCTAACCGGAGACTGCTCACATTAATGTTCATTAGGAGGTCCAACTGGTATGACCAGTTTATGACCCGCTCAAGGTCGTGCATCGAGGTATCTTCATCCGTTGATCCGAAGAACTTCACATCATCCGCGACAATGAAGCATGAACACTTCAAGGCAGACGACAAGTCATCAATGAAAATTAGGAATAGAAGTGAACCGAGTAACGTGTTTCAAGGGATAAAACTGATCAGGTCGGTTTGGCTAGACAACATTGATCTTACCCGAACTCTGAATGTCCTACCTGTAAAGAATGCTTTTATCCAAGCCAGTAGACTATCTCGTATGTCTTTTGCTGCTGACTAAATCTCTAAAAATGGGGGATTTAGAGAATCGAAGGTGTTACTAAAATCTAGGTAGATGGCTTCGACTGGCTTTCTTTCGTTCAGCTATTTAGTGGCAATATTAAAATAGTAAGAAGTTTAGTCATGCGGGATCTACCCATAAGAAATCTATGTTGTGTTACACTCACGAAAGTACACCGTCAAAGATGCTGACAGATTTTGTCACGCTATAGTTTTTCCAATACTTTCGAGACCATGCTTTTCTGACTAACAGACCAGTAGTTACCAAGAGGTGACCTGTAACAACTGTTGCGTATGGACACTATCATTACATCTTTTCACTTACTAAGAACCACTCCCAAGTGCAAGTATGAATTAAAAGAGAGCTTGTACAACGTTTCTGTTAGAACTGGGGTATTATCTTCAGCATAATCGAGTGGAGATCATCCGGTCCCTCAGCTTAGTTTAAGTGCCTTATACACCTCAGCTTAATTAAAGGATAACTCATGGAGCCTACGAGCACCAAATGGCAGGCTAAATAGCCCATACGGTGAATTAAGAAATTATCCCGTCGTTAAACGCTACAAAAAAAAACTTGAGAATGCTGTCGCCTTAAACATGTTGGAATCAGCTACTTTTATGTCCTCCGGTTTCAAATCTCTGGTGTTATCCCTGGTTTTGCCTTTTGATTGTGCGTAGCTATACAATCTTTTTCAATTGGATTTCACATCCTTAAGCAAAGATAAATCGAAATGTTTTTGAGCAAACGCTTTAATTTGACAAAAGCTTTTGAGCGTCGTTGTATCTGGCACAAGACCTAGGAATGTGTGATAGCTAATATTACCGATATTAGTGCTAACGTTTGCTGGTAGACCTACGAACTTGAGGTGTCCACCATGTATGGCTTTGATGCACTCTCTCGCGCTTCAAAGCGCTGTGCTTGTATTGCAAATCTTTAAAAATGCAACAAATTGTATCAAAGTTTTTATGTAAGTTGAAAGCTCTAAATAACTGAAGGGAATATTTTGAAAAATGAAGGAGTAAACTCCAGTCGGCAAGCATAAAATTGCGTGTAGGACGAGCGAGAGGTTTTTGAAAACTTAATGCCGCGACAAAGCTTATCATATGGCGATCGATTATAAAAAGCGGTAGAGGGTACTTACACATAGTTGAAGGCTTTCAGCTGAGAAAACAATACCAGTTCAAGAGTGGATGCAATACATCCACGTTGAAACATCGTCTGTGAGTAATATGCTGTTGCAACGCATGATTATGAAGACATTCCAGAAAAAATTCTATTTGCTCGGTGACAACACATGTAGGGACGGGCCAATATTTGCCTGAGAGGTTAAAATAATGTGATGAATACGCTGGGAGCTGAGTGTAACAAACAGGGCGGACTACCACCGTGAAAGTAGAAGGCTTCTGACCCACCATTCAGATAAGATCGTTGATAATCATGTGGTCAAAATATCTGCGAGTCTTGGATTCCCTAATAAAACTTTCCACTCGGTTAAAACCAATATATTTTGACTTCTAGATTTCGAAGCATAGGAAGTTTCGTGCAGTTTCTCAATTTGCTTACGCAAACCATTCAAATTATGGATAATTTGATACAGCACGTTTAAGCCAACAACAATTGAAGGTTGATACTTTTGAGTGATGCCCTTACTGGTATCAGCACGCTTCTTCGAATTTTTAGCTACATTGACCACCTTGGGAGAGATAGAATGCCTGGGAGGACGGGGTGACTGGTTATGTTGGTCAACTATCACCTTGGCTCCAGTTACTCCAGATCTCGTATATGCTACATTAACTACATTAACCACCTTGGGAGGACGGTGTAACTTGATCAATTTCACCTCAGCTGCGGTTGTCTCCGGGCTCATATTTGAGCGCACAACAGATGCACATGTTTTAGTGGATACGATATTTGATGACCTGGGCGAGATTACACTATGTAGTTTTCGATTAATCAAAGCAGCGTTATAGTCAGCAATTATGTCAGCCTGTGCAATAACGCTGAAACCAGTGGTAATTTGCATAAAACAAATAGTGAGATTTATGTATACTAGAGCAGCTGGTGTGAGCCCAAAGCTCGCAAGCTGTGCACTCAATGCCCCTAGTCATTTTATTACCGCAGTTGCTGTTGCGACAAGAATTATTCGTACTCAAATTTGATAGTGAGTAGTATGAGTTACTATAATAAAACAGAAAAATGAATGCTGATTTCATCACTAGCGTAATTAATCGGCAGGAAATAAGAGAAATATGATGAAAGTTATGCATTTTGAAGTGTAGTAAAATATTTAGTCTTTTTCACAGAAACTTCAAAGAACAGCAAAAATCGTGATGATTTTTTTTATCAGAGCGTGAAAAATGTACCAAGCTAAACACACCGCGAAAAAACAGTGAATTTTGAAGAATCATATTTCATTGATAAATTGATAATGATCTGCATAAAGTAAAATGAAGTGATTTGAATTCCTAGACAATTTTTGTTTCCAATAACAAAAAGCTATAATAGACATTTTTCAATATTAATTCAGATTAGGGCATTTGTTTCAAATGTGAAATATATATTTTTCAAAAGTTAGGTTCTGTCCTGTGTGGTATTTACACACATTGGATTAATTGCAAATGCCCCAGGATATCAGGACTTCAATTACAATAAAAAAAACCGGAAAGTGAATCCGGTATTACTGTTGATTTTGAAACATGAATATAGTGCAGTAACAATTCTTGAATTCTAATAACTTTGCAGCCGATACTTAATTGCATTACACCTAAGGCGCCTAGGTGACGCTTTTTCTGCATGGCCACAACACCAATAGATTCTCAGTCTAAAAATTCTTAAAAAATTGTACATGTGACGTCAGAGTTTATAAGTAGTACCCGCAACTATACATGTTTAGCCTAAAGATTGAGTGAACTATATTATTGGCTTTATTTAATGTCTTACGGTCTAAGGGTGTTAGATCTCCATATTGAGAAACTTATGATGTGATTGTCGCATGCTATGCATGATCATGGTGAATGGTATCACGCAAACTGGAATAAGGCGGAAACACTTCTAAATGTTCATAAAAAACCCTTCTCCTGTTCTATTGCAAAAACACTGTTTCATTAATTTCAGAAGATATTAACTATTGTTTTCGCTTTCT
>JACCGJ010012055.1:0-70865 GCA_013407085.1 Atriophallophorus winterbourni
CCTTCTAGGCCTCTGCAACTTAAAGTCATGTCCACGAGTCCTCAACTCACCTACTAATCGGAAGTACTGGAGGAACTCGTCTCCATATTGACCGAGAAGAATACGGCGTGTCAGGAGCAGGTCATATCTTTCCCTTCGAAACTGAATACGCTGTCGTTATGAATCTTTGTTTGTGCTCTTCATAAATACACGTCTTCTGGAGCAAACGGTCTTAAACAAGCGCTAGCGATTTGTCGTGGATGCGCTGTTGTCATAAGAAATTTTGAAATTATTTTGCGTAATGAGACCGCTTGTATGAGCCGTAATTCTAGTTTTCGTGTTCAGAATTGAGGGATAGTAAATGGTACTGTACTAATGAAGCGGATTTACGTCACTTCGAGGATCAGACATATTATTCATGAACACAGGATCGAATGATGAAAAATTCACTTCAAAGATAATGACAGTAGAAATCACCGGAACGTTCGTGTTCGAATTCAGGCTCACCAATTTGGTGAACAGACTGTAGATCGGCAGAAAGCTGCTATTTCGGTTTGTATCCACGTGATATTATTTCCCATGAAATTGATTTTTGTTCATTGATTGAAGTTGATCAGAATTTGTTTAATTTTCTTAAGCATGTATTGTAAAGCTTGATGAGAAATACCGAAAAGAAATTCGTCCGCTTTCATCAAATGTTTCGTTGGAAAAACCTTGTTTGACGGAATGTTATAATTCAGAATTGACGACCTATGGTGGTACAAAAAGCTAAGAAAATATGGAAAGACGACGTGCTTTGATCCGAAGAGCCAGCTGGCGACAAATCGTGTGACTGCGTTCAATTCTAATTAGTCAGTCGGGGATACAGTTTAAAATATGTTCGATAACGATGACCGTGAGACAGGTGAAAATCGATAGTCACATGTCAAATACCACAGGTTTGAATGTAGATGATAAAGAAGAAATTGTCTTTATTCGTGTATACGAATTTTTAGCAATTAAAATAATATCACCACAAAATTAAAAACTGACGAACAGGTCCCTGCATCAAGTTTCAATTTGTCAACAAGGTGTTTATTGTCCGTATCGGTTGATATCTTTCACACGTGATCCAGTTTATTACCAAATGTCGTAACCGAACATTTTTTTATCAAAAGCTTCACTGTACTTCCCGGTATCTCGTATTTCGTTCAAACAGTGCGAGTTCAAAATTAACCTCAGTTGAAACGAAAACGTGCTGCATTTGACCCAAAGTTAGCGTTAAAATTTAGCGAAAAAGCGGGTAAAATGGTGTGGATAAATTAATTTTATGCACGACCGATTTGAACTTCCCGCAAAATGTTGGCCTCCTTCGGTCAATGTCCACCATGGATGTACATCACAAGCTTTATTCGATTTAAACAACCCTTAATTTTTATTAATCATTTGAACAGTATGTTAGTTAAATCGATAATTAATTGTATTATATTATGCCTAATGCTCCTGAGATAAATTCACTGGCATTAGCTGGCCACTAATTTTAAATTTTTTCGATGTACAATTAATAGCGTTGGATTAAAATCTGCTGTGTTACAATTGCTGTTTAGCTTCCCACAAGTGCAGTAGAACGCAACAGATAAAGATAGCAAAGGACGCTTCAAGCATTATCTTAAATTTCTAATGTTTCATTCACAGATATGCAGCATTTGAACTGTTCTTACACATTTGTGCCATGGATTTCAAACTTGTAGCCTGTAGAAATTCGTAAGTTCCCTTTCTCTACAAATGTATTTCCACTTCCATCGATGCTTGTTTTAATCAATATATTACACAATATATATTTCCCGCGCGCTCACTTGTTCTGAGTTGTCCAATCGTGCTGCATTGTTGGTTGTTTGAGAATAACCACAGTTAACGGCAAACTTGACGTGCCGCCGCACTTTTCAGCTTCGGGAATTAATGGTCTTGATCAACGTGACACACTGGAGTTCGAATTTGGAGCTATATTGTGTGTGGAAAAATGCTTTGGACATAATGTTTTCGTTCGCTCCTTTGTCCGTTTTTACACTAACATTATTCTTTTATGTTTCTGCGCATATCCACTACATCAATGGTGAGCCTATTTTCCATTTGTATCACTCAGAAGTCTCATATTTTTTGCAATTGTGCCATAACGTCGCTTGAAACCCCTGGCATGCCTGATTTGCAAGTGAACGTAATCGGCTGCAACACACCAGATTTTAAACCCGCTAACCCACACGTCTGGTTCATACAGATATATGGCCTGTTCCGTTTTAGACGAATTACAAAGCAAGATACCATGTTTCCTTTCGTACAACCGCAATTATCATCATATATTACGAAAGAAGTACTGGATATTCTTAACGCCATACCTTGCAATTCACCTTATGACGCTTAGAAGACTGCTGCTCTTAAGCACACTATGGCTTTTGACTAAGGTAGGCTCAAGCAACTGCTTGCTGGTTTATAACTTGAGGTCAGAACGCCGTCGTAGCTATTACGTCACATGCGTTCTCACGTGGGCAAAACAAAGTTAAACGTTTCTGCCTTACAGCAACTTTAGCAACTTACACCTATCACCGCTGTCATTCTTGCTGTGTCAGTTGACAAAGTTTGTCTTGACACGCCGGCTGAACTAGCAGATTAAATTCACGAACGCTTTGACAGAACCAGTGTTAATCAGGTATCAGAAGGAATCACATCTCCAAGCTTGAAGCCACCGTAACCAAGCTGACTATGGAGATATCATCATTGCAGGTTACCATTCGTAATATGGAACGGTTCGAAACCTTTCGATCGAGACTTCGGAGTCGATCTAGAAGCAGAAGCCGTTCTCGTCCGCGCGATGCTAAGTGGCTTTGCTAATAACACCGTCGTTTTGTAGAAGCTGAGGGTAATTGTCTCTGAGGTTGCAAACATTGTAATGCTGGCACGGCCACCGAGTCGGGAAACCGGGTTGTCAGTCAGTAATGGCGACGACTGCTCCCGGATAGCCCACTAGTCGCCTACCGTACGTCTACGAATAAACTCAACTTCCTCGTAAACACCGGCGATGAGGTTAGAGTTACACCACACAGTTGCGAAAAACTTAACATACGTCCATCAGGCATCATATGTCGAGAAACTTCTTAAACCTGATCTCGGACTCAGACGTGCATTTCCCATCGTATTTCTGATAGCCGACGTTCAAAAGCCTAACATCAGTATCGACTTCCTGACGAAGAACGGTCTTATAGTTTATCTTCAACACCGACGACAATATGACAATACCACATCACACAACGTGTCCGGAAAATTTTGTTCCATCAACTCAGTTAGTCTTCGCATTTTCGTTCCGAATACTACTACCTATAACGATATCATGCATGAATTTCCCAACCGCGCCTATCGTCATACACGGAGAGACCCACCCACGAGGTTCAGCATCACATCGTTACCACTTTTGCTGAAGCTCGCAGGTTACCATCTGGAAAGCTAATAACACTGAAATGTGAATTCGAAAATATGGCATCACTGGGTATAATTAGACCGTCCACTAGTCCGTGAGCATCGCCACTAAACATGGTCGCCAAAATGAACGGTGATTATACACCTTGCGGAGATTACCGTGCGAGCAATAGCGTTACACAACCTGATCGATAACCTATTCCGCACATCCACGAGTGTGCGACACCTCCGTGAGATACTCCGACGTTTCACTAAATACGGCGTCACTATCAATCCCGAAAAATGCGTGTTTGGCCATTTGACTATTGATTTTCTTGGCTATGGGATTGACAGTAATGGAATAATCCCGGTGCCGGAAAAGACACGGTCTATACTAGAATATCCAATGCCACGGTCAATCAAGAGCTTACGCGCCGTTACCCATTATGGACGATTTATTCAAAACGCCGCTGAAATACTTCACCCGCTCACATATATGTTCCAAGGTAATCTCAAAACTTGTCAATCACAACCGCAGAAGAATCTGCATTCATCGAGTTTAACAAAATTTTGAGAAAACGCTAACGCTCTCAGTCACTTAAAAACCAACGGTAACGCGCATTTGGTCTTGAAAACAGACGCGTAACAAGCTGTAGTCGAGCTGTACTACAACAAGACGTAAATGGAAAGATTCAACCACTGTTCTTCTTCTCGCGGATTTTGCAACCAGCTTAGACTAGGTAATGCACTTTTTGACGCTGACTCCTCGCCATCTACCTAGCTAGTAAACATTTCCATTACTTATTCTAATAACGTAACTTCGCCGTCTTCATCGATCACAAGACGATCGTTTATGCAATTTGTTTTTCGACAGATCAACACTCTCCAAGTAAAATCCGTCAATTTGACTTCATGTTGTTGTTGTTGTTGTTGTTGTTGGCCAACTTCGGTCGAGGTCGACCATGGATGTTCATCACAGTCGCATGAATTTTCACGTTTTACAGATATTGAACGAGTAATCAGTCCCATTTGGGAGGAAACATCTCTCCCGCAGCGCTTGCAAAGATGGTCAGAACTCGGATGTGAGGGGGCCGGTTACACACACTTATGTCTTCGTGTCAGTAACACTTTATTTCAAACAAAACCACAGCATAAAGTCTCTTGGAAACATCCTCGCTCTAAGCATTGGCATCAGCTTTATCTTATTCTTGTTAGGCGCATTAATATAAGAAGCGTACTCCTCACCAGATCACATCACAGCGCAGACTGCGACACAGATCATTCACTGTTCTGTGCAAAACTGAAGCTTCCCCACACGAGATTTCACCGCACCAAGATGTCTGGTAAGCCTAGGATAGACGTAACTCGCATGCGCAAACCTAATCCAGCCGCGCGATTTGCAAAAGCCTTCACAACTCAGTTCAGCAAGACAACCCCGCTCGTATCGGCTTCAGAAAACGGGGAATCGATAAAAAGTTGCATATGCCTAGTCGCACTTTCACTGTCGGCCCGAAGAAGGCTCGAACGAGTGACTGGTTCGAAGAAAAAGCCTCTGAGATGACTGCTGTGCTGGATGAGAAACCATCAGCATTCTTGAGGTTCAAAGGTATGCAAACAGATGAAAACTTACGATTTTACCGCATGTAGTTGAAAATGTCGAGCGGTTGCCGACCATTGAATATCTAGATACTCCCCATACTCTTGATGAGCTTAATAGGACAATCGACCGCTTAGCGAATGGGAAGGCCCCTGGTGACGAAGGAATTCCACTTGAGCTCATCAAATGCTGTAAAACAGCATTATTACAACCTCTTCACCATTTGCTCCTTCAGTGAGGGCAGGAGGAGTGTGCCCCACAAGAGATGCCAGACAAACTTCATTCCGCTTTATATAAGAATAACGGTGAAAGAGGCGACTGCAACAATTACAGAGGAATCTCTCTTTTGAATGTTGTAGGCAAATTGTTTGCTAAAGTCCTACAGATCCAGCTGATAGAATTTATTTTGAATCTCAATGTGGCTTCCGCAAGGGAAGATCAACTGTTGACATGATCTTCTTCCTGAGACAACTTCAAAAAAGTGTCCGGAACAGCGTATACCATTTTTCGCTGTTTTTATTGATTTAACTATGGCATTCGACTACGTCAGCATGGATGGTCTTTTCAAAATGCTTGCTCTCATAAGCTGCCCACCAAGACTGCTGAGACTCGTTATTTCGTTCCACTCAGGCATGAAGGGCTCAGTCCATTTTAACGGTTTCAGTTCAGAAGCCTTTGAAATTCGCCGAGGCGTCAAACGAGGGTGTTCTTGCTACCACACTGTTCAGCATTTTCTTTGCTCTGCTTCTGGAGCACGCTTTTAGGACGAGTACAAAAGGAAATTTGACTTCACAAGTCACTTATATTTGCCATTTTGCAGCTGCTTAATTGTGATGCCAAGATCCACGGTGATATATACACCGGTAAACCGAGACTTTTCGTCCCACAAATATACCACCGGAAAATTTTCGATCGTTTTCACGGACAATTATATTCAAGCATTTGCTCGACGGTAAAACTCACAAGATAACGTTTTATCTGGCAACCTTGCAACGCAAGTTTCTTCACTGGGCAAATCACTGTGTGACTTGACAGATCCTAGAAATTCACCAACATACACGTGCCCCTTTCAGTACATCCCCTTCACCTGAAGGACGATTAAACCATGTCCATCTGGATATCGTGGGCCCCTTACAAGTTTCACGAACGTATAGCTATATTCTGACGTGTATTGACAGATGTACACGCTGACCCATAGCAGTTATTATGCAAAATACCTCTACTGCCACCATCGCATGAATATTCGTCGATTCTTTGATCTCCATTTGTGGTGTGCCTGCTACCATTACAACCGAGGGAGAATCGCATTGAGCATTACGTTTTCATCAGCTATGAGTTTGTTCCCTTGCTCCTTTTTAATGTAACACTTTTCTGTTATGTTTTTGACTTATTCACTAAAAGCGTATCTGATAAATCCGATAACGCTATGCAAAGTATATATAATATAGACAAAAACAATGATCAGAGAGATCCGTTACTTTTGCATCCAATAACGAGTTTTACCAAAACAACACTCACATTAAAACATCAAACTAAAAGCCAGACTCCAAATGTAAGTGCGTTAAATCTTTTGCAGATGATATGAAAATTAGAACACAACCTCAAACGCATTGACGAAATTTCTACCGAAACGAACACGATGTCACTTCGATCTCGGGATGTCGACACTTCAAGCGACAAGAGAAAGCGAGAAGCTCACATTGCACTGTCACTTCATAGACTAAACGTGAAGAACAACAACAACAACAACAACAACAACAACAAGAAATTGGCTTTATTCGTATAAACGAATTTTCATCATTTAAAATAATTTCACAACAAAATTTAAAAATAATGACTAACAGGTCACAACATCAGGTTACCATTTTTCAACTGCCCTATTATTTCTTGTCCGTTTTGATTGATAATTTGAGAAATATGATCCAATTTATCAACAAATGCTGTAGCCGAACTTTTTTAACAGAAGTTTCACTGTAAATTCCGTTATTCCTTAATTCGGTTAAACATTTCGCGTTCAAAATTGGCCCTCATTTATATGAAATCATGATGAATTTGGCAAGCAGATTGCGTTAGCATTACTGAAGAATAAGGGGAAAGGTGTGGAGAAATTAGGTCTATATACGGCTATTCGAAGGCTCCGCCCTAATGGTTCGAACAAGAAACAGACAATACGGTAATGTAATTCAGAACTCAGAAATTGTTATAAGTGTTGGCTTATGTGCCGAAGTATGATAAATAACAATTGCGAACTTTGTGTGGAAGCAAGAAGTTGGAGCCAACTGAGCCATTATAAATCTGATTAACTGAATGTGGACCAGCTGACAGTTCTTAAATTCAGTGACAGCTCTGAAAAGGATGCGAAAAGCATAATAATGTTCTAAATCCGTATTTCCACGCATTTCCATAACGCGCCATGACTGTTTTCGTACCGTTTACACTCATTGAAAATGAACTCATGATAAGTATCCTTATAGTTGGAAAAAGTGGAGGATTTGTAACCCAGGTTTGACGTTGCGAGCTCCTGTTGAATAAGTTTGGTACTACAAAACTGTTCAACCACATTTGTCCACACACATGTGGATTGCGTAAAATCGATAAGCTTGAAACGAAATCATTATTTTCATGCATTTCAATCACACACACCAAACGACCGGTTTCCTGATACTTGCACTCAACAGGCACGGACAGGACGATCAGCATCCACAGGCATCGAAACACTGAAGCAATTGTAATTTAGGGTTGAACTTTTAAGCTACACCAATCCCCAAAAATGATCCTGGGAAGTACCGCCCTATTGCGTGTACGTCGCAGCTACTCAAAGTACTGGAAAGTATAGTGCTACGACGACTTGTTTCGAGTTGCCAGGTAGAAGATTCGCATCAGTTCGCGTACCGCAAAAATCGTTCGACAGTAGACGCACTCGCGTTGCTAACTGACCATGTATCCCGGTCATTGGATTCGAAATCAAAAGCGGTACAGGTTTGTTTTCTTGATTACACCAACGCTTTCAACAGTGTTATCAGAAGTTCTTTGCTCAAAAAAACTTCATGATTGTGGTGTACCCCTGAACCTAGTTCACTGGATAGCGTCCTATTTTAAGGACCGCGTGCAGTATACTGCCGTGAATGGTAAAGTGTCCAATTCTGTAACGATTTCTCGCGGTGTTCTACAAGGCACAATAATTTCCCCCTTCTTATTTTCTATCTACATTTCTGATCTTCCTTGCTTTCATTCCACTCTTATTTTAAAATATGCTGATGACATTGCTGTTGTTTTTGACCACCATAGACGTGCTGACTCTCCCACATCTGAATTTATTATCAATAACATTGGCCAGTGGTCATCCTCGCTCGGCTTATCGTTAAACCCTCAAAAATGCAAAGAAGTAATATTTTCAAACTTGGCTGGTCAGCGTCGTGAAACTCTGCTTCAAGGAATTCCCACGATTTCCTTCAATGGCTCGAACTTCAGCAGAAGCGCATGTTTCTAGTATCTTGGCGTCATTTTATCACAGAGTCTCAAATGGACCGATCATGTGACTGCGCAGTACTTGAAGGTTAGAAGGTTATCATTTTACGCCTTACGTCTGCGTTCTTTAGCTGTTCCTCCTGATGTAGTTAGATGTTTTGTTTTTTCTTGCATTGTTCCCATTTTAATCTACGCATCCCCTATAATTTTTCCTGGTCTTTTTGAAAAGGATTTTTTGATGATCAGAAGAGGAATCAAATTAATTTCAAGATTGAGCTCTTCCTCTACCGAGTTAATTCGTGATATGATCGTCGAACGCCACTTTCGTGAATGTGACAGATTGGTCAGAGTCATATCGTCTGATAATGCACACCCACTGCATGAAGTCCTTATGGCTTGCAGATCGTTCCCAGCTACGCGTAGTCAACATATCGTCCCGTATGCAAGAACTGAGAAATTCAAAAATTCTTTTATTCCTTACCTGGCTCGATATTTGGTTGATCATACAAAAGTTATTCTCGATTTGAGGAAGAAACTGACAGTATAATAACTGAAGTGGGATCATCCTTATTTGGCATGTATTTTTTTAAATGTACATTTTATTACGTGTAGTCGAATCAATTGTATCGCTGAAAATTCGTGTATTCGAATAAAGCCATTTTTCTTCTTCTTCTTCTACGTTTGGCATGGTCAACATGTTCAATCATATGTGTTCAGACACATTTGGATGGTGTTCTTCTCATGATCTTAAAAAACAAATCCGTATTTACATGAATTTTCATAACACACGCTCCACTTTTATCTACCGACGGAAAGAGAGCCAACAACAAAAATCATTGATAATGTGCCCTAGAGTTAAATAGCTGGAATTGCTGAACAACAAACACAGTAAACACAGGTACGACCGAAACTTGATACTCGTGTGAGTCAAAAAAGCTTATGAAACAATAGATGAACAAGTAAAGCGTAAATACCATCAGCGCATCGAAGCTTAATACGCGTCAGCTTGATACACGATTCAAGATTCAATAATATATGGTCACAAAAAGCAATTCACAATTACCATATCATGATGAATATTCGTTCCATGAAAATAGAAAAATAATTATGTAAAGTCAAGTGTAGTCCAGTTGAGAGCCATTGGCCCAAACAAACTTAAAACGGCTCCCATTAAGTCTTTATCTGGTAAGTCGATTGTCGACAAAACTCAACAGATGGAAGGATGGGTAGAACACTTCTCCTCTCTCAACTCTAGAGACAGTACGGTTCTACCGCATGCACTTGGAAATGTCGAACGGTTGCCGACCATTGAATATCTAGATACACTCCTACTCTTGATGATCTCAACAGGGCAATCGACCGCTTAGCGAATGGTAAGGCCCCTGGTAAGAACGGAATTCTACCTGAGCTCATCAAATGCGGTAGAGCAGCATTATTACAGCCTCTTCACCATTTGCTTCTTCAATGCTGGCAGGAAGGGAGTGTCCCACAAGAGATGCGAGACACGAGGATCATCACGCTATTTAAGAATAAGGGTGACAGAGGCGATTGCAACAATTACAGAGGAATCTCCCTTCTGAATGTTGTAGGCAAATTGTTTGCTAGTCTTACAGATCCGGCTGCAAGTTTTAGCTGATAGAATTTAATCCGAATCTCAATGTGGCTTTTGCAAGGGAAGATCAACCGTTGACACGATCTTCTCCCAGAGACAACTTCAAGAAACGTGTCGGGAACAGCATATGCCATTATACGCTGCTTTTATTGATTTAACTAAGGCATTCGACTACGTCAGCAGGGAGGGTCTTTTCAAAATGCTTGATCTGATAGGCTGCCCCCCAAGGCTGCTCAGACTCGTTATTTCGTTCCACTCATGCATGAAGGGCTCAGTACACTTTAACGGTTGCAGTTCAGAAGCATTTGAAATTCGCCGAGGCGTCAAACAAGGGTGTGTTCTTGCTCTCACGCTGTTCGGCGTTTTCGTTGCTCTGCTTCTGAAGCACGCTTTTAGGACGAGAACAGAAGGCATTTACGTACGCACGCGAAGTGATGGTAAGCTTTTCAACCTGAACCGGTTGAGTGCACAAACCAAAGTACGGGATGTGATAATCCGTGACCTGTTGTTTGCCGACGATGAAGCCTTTATTGCTCACTCCCAAGAGAACATACAGTCGCTAATGGACTGTTTTTCGTCTGCATGCAAAGACTTTGGTCTAACAATCAGCATGAGTAAGACCAAAGTCCTTGGTCAAGGGACTGTATCGTCACCAATCATCACTGTTGGAAACTGTCAGCTTGAACCAGTACATCATTTCACCTATCTTGGTTCAACCATTGCGGATAACCTCTCGCTAGACACGGAGATTGATAAGCGGATTGGCAGAGCAGCTGTCATTTTGTCCCGATTGAACTCTCGTGTTTGGGGTAACCGCAAGCTGACTGTAAATACAAAGATGATGGTATACAGCGCGTGCGTACTAAATGCTTTACTATACGGCAGTGAAACCTGGGCCACCCACGCAAGACACGAACGGAAGCTGAATGCTTTCCATCTACGAAGCATCCGTCGTATCTTGAACATATCGTGGATGGACAGAGTGACTAACGTTGAAGTGCTTTCAAAAGCTAGTCTACAGAACATGGTCACCCTATTACTTCAGCGCCGCCTGCGGTGGCTTGGTCATGTCTATAGAATGGAAAATGATCGTATTCCGAAAAATATACTCTACGGTGAGTTGCAATTAGGAAGTCGACCATTGGGCAAACTGCACTTGCGGTACAAAGATGTTTGCCAAAGAGATATGAAAGCTCTTGACATTGACCCCGCAAGCTGGGAAGAACTTGCTCTTGACCTCTCACTTTGGAGGCATTGTGTAAAGCGTCGTCTGCAAGCTGTGGAGGAGCAGATACAGCTCTTGGCTGCTGAACGCAGATCACGCCGCCGGCGTGCAACTGATGCAATACAACAGAGTTCTGAATATCGTTGCAAGCGCTGCGGGAGAGATTGTTCCTCCCGAATCGGATTGTTTAGTCATTCAAAAAGCTGCAAAACATGAAATTCATGCGATGTGATGTACATCCATTGTCGATATCGGCCGACGGAGGCCAACAACAGTCCAGTTGAATACTTACCATGATTCAACACTCAGGTGTCGTTAAATTGTTATGCAGCAAATAAGTGTCCAAATTTGAATGAAAGTTTCGACGCTGGGAGCGATGACAATTGTTTTGGGAAGGGCATTCCAAAGGAAACAGACACGTACAGAATAAAAATATCTGCGAAATCTGATACGGGTTATATGGAATTTGTAGTGTCTCTGAGTGCATGTTGTCGTTCACGGTATTTGAATAAATGTTTTCAAGGATGATGTGGGTTATTTAATATTTTTATGGTAGTATCACATCACTTCGAAGGCTTCTTTGAAGTGGAGTGGGGAGTCTCAGTTTTTACAATCGTTCCTCGTACGTTCGTTTCCTGAAAACAACTTACGAGTTTAATTGCACGATGGTATGTGTTATTAATCAATAAGATGTCCTTTTTAACCACGGAGTCCAAGCTTGCGATGCATGCTACATTGTTCGAATTAGGTAAGCTTTCATGATAGTGGGTAACGGTCCAGGCAAGAAGGTTTTGAATATTCGTCGCTGTATACCTAGATGATTGGAAGGACGCTGGTAGATGACCTCACAATGCAGGCTTTTCTTTAGACTATCGCATACCCAGACTCCAAGATCCCTTCCCGCATCTGTTCATCTTAAAATCTTCTGCCCAAAGTGATATTAGTATTGGAATGGCTTACCAATTTACAATACCTTGTATTTATGGAAATTGAATGGCAGCTTTTACCTTACCGATCATTCATGGAGAGCATCGAAATCACTTTGCAGCTATACACAGTCCGCAGTTGATTTTATCCGCGTTCAAAGTTCAATATCATTAGAAAAAGGGAATCGCTTTGCACGAGAGCGTCTCTGGCAGGTCGTTGATGTAAAGCAAGAAAAGTACAGGCCCGAGGACGGAAAGTTGAGGCACGCCCCTATCGGAATCAATAACCCGAGATTGTACCCCGTTGGTTCGAACGATCGCTTTTCTCTCAATGAGTAGCTGTTCGCTGATACCCATCTGTTGCAGTTTTGCAGTATTCGAAAGTGATAAATGCGGTCAAAAGCTCTAGACATATCCAAAAACAAGCGTGAATGCTAGCTCTTTCGTCACCCGCTTGTGATCAGTAGTTTAAAACTCTCAACACGTTTGTCAAGCACGAGCGAGATTTAGGAAAACTATGCTGCGCTACAGGTAGTATATTTTTTAATTCAAAGTGATGAACTATTTTTCCGTCACAATACGCTCTGGAACTTTGGATATCACAGAAAATAATGTGAAAAGACGATCATCTGCAGGATCTGAAAGTCTACCACCGTTGTAGATTGATGAAATTACCCCTATTTTCTACTGTGTTGGCACCACTCCTTCGGTTAGAGAATGTTTAAATAATTCACTCAATGATTCACACAGCTGCTGGCCACAGCATTTCAGTAAATTTGGTGTGATTCCGTCCGCAACAGGGGATTTCCTAAGGTGCATACGACACAAATGTCGTTGTCTAATCACTGAATTGATCTCGATCTCAGCCAGCTGCTGCGACATAGTTGATACAGGTAATTCTTCAGTCGATCTAATGGTTAACGGACTAAATACTTTAGCAAACAAATTTTAGTGAGAGCATCAGCTGCTTCCTTTGTTGAGGCCCATAATCCATCATCAGTAAGCACAGGAAACACCACTGGTTTCATTCTCGATCAAGGATTGACAATCAGATATATATAACAATTTAGGATTTCCTTCATTTTGAAAGCTAGAACACGATGGTAATTTTGATTGTCTACCTTGATGAAAGCGTTAACTTTGTTTCGAATTCCAACATCCAACAGAAACATAACTAAATTACTCAGTCACTGACATTTTAGAAACGAATATTGCCGCGAGTACAGATCATTTTAATGAAACAGTAAATCCGCAAGCAATCATGCATAGATGATATGTGGGTTAAATGCTATGCTTTACAAGACACATAAAATGTACATCGGATGGGATTGTAAAAAATATCAAAATATTGTTAAAGATTATTCTCAAAAGTGAAAAACTTACTTGTCCACGTGGACATCTAGTGATTTCTTGAAATCGTCAATGGTTCCAGATTGTACCACGTGAGTAGGTAAAGTGTTCCACAATTGCACATTGCGAATGGAAGATGCATATTTGCGGCAGTTCAACCTACTATGCTGTTCGTAAACTTTAGATTGGTAAACACAGATGTGTGTTATGGGAAAGATGAAACAAACGACTGCAATGATGATTTGTTTGATTAAGCACTGTCCAAATGAATATTTGTGCTCCTCGTTTCCGTCTATTGAGCACCAATGCAAATTCATTATTTTAAGTCTCATTTCGTATGGATAATTAGAAGTCCCAGGACGAGTTTTGTCCCTTTGTGCTGTGGAGTTTCTAATAGCTTAGTACCCTTGTGGGACTCCACGGGCAACTTTAATCAACTCGGAGTGTTCATTTTTGACTCTCACGTACATCTCACGGGATATTAACTATTCTTTAATCCAAAGAATACTAACCCTAACCCTGTACTCCGTGGGTGAGTAGTTTCGACGAAATTATTTCGTCATTGACACGATCGAAAGCCTTTGAGAAATCGATATACAGTGATTTCAAAGTTATTCCACAAGGCACCAGCTATGATGGACTCCATTATTTTTAATTGCACTGGTAATAAAGCTATCGGACGATAGTTTAACGGACTTTTTCTCTCGCCACCCTTGCAGATGGGACTAATCAGGGCAGTTTTCCAAGTTTCTGGCGCAAAGCTCTGTTCGAACATTATCGTGAACACGTCCGACGTCCGTATTGCCAATTCGGAAGACAGATTATACAAAAGTTTTGGGTGTATATTATTTATACCGGGTGAACCTGTTGTCTTCATCGTCATTAATTTTGTTTGAACAACGTCCGCCCCGTGAAGAATTGGCAGACTACAGCTGTCGGTGTTTAAATACTGTGCATTTGTCGACACTTGTGAGATTATTGATGCAAATTTTTGTCGAAAAACGTTTGCACCATCTTTAAATGATGTCATTATGCCAGTAGCAGAGGCCAGTGGCGATATTCCCATTTTAACATTCCGGCGGTCGTTGATGTGTTTGTACAATGCTTTGGTATTCGTAACAAATTTTTCGTCTAGAATGATTTAGTAATGTTTTCTATCATTTCGAATGAGGCAGACACTTATTTCGCAATAAGGTGTATTTGCACCAAGTTAGCCCAGGTGGATCGTCCAAGTAATTGTACCAGGCTAACTCACGCTTGCACAACAAGTTCCGAGTACTGCTTCTGAGAGGCGTTTTGTACCCTGTTTGCTGCTTATTATTTTCCGTCGAGACAAATCAGTAATAAGAGCTCGAAGCATGTCATAGTTCACAGTTGTATACGTTCGTTGAGTATTTCCTACTGACAACATGATCACTCAATCCGAGTGGAGCTGTATAGGAAACAGATTCTATCATGAGTTCTTCGTTTGTAAGTATGAGGTCCAGAGTAGATGCGGTTTATTCAGTCCGAACTCGCGTTGGTTGTTATACGTGGTTGTAAAGAGGGGAATAAGTCAACATTTCTTGAAGAAAACTTTTGAATGAATCGTCACCTGTTATGTGTGTTGCAAGTGTCGGTACATTAAAATCACCGAGGAGGAGCGAATGTGAGTATGTGAGATTCAATGCAAAGCGTATTGCATTAGAAAGAACAGTGTCAGCGACAGATGATGAAGAAGGGGGCGATAAATCAACGCTAAGAGCCACTTACGTTTATCATGCAAGTCAATAGAGCAAAACAATGTATCTGAGACATCTAGCTCAGGGGAGTAAAGTATAGTGCAATTGATGCTTTCATGTAAGTGGAGGAGGACACCGCCACATTTTGTCGCTCGATGTTTTCTGTAAATCATCATGTGTGGGATATTGAGTTCAGAGTCGTGTATGGAATTACTCAACCAGATATCTGTCACTGCAAACAAATCCCAAGAAGCCACGGTCACACGTGAATAAAGTTAAGTGAACTTGATCAAAAGGCCCTGAGCATTGGTGAGCATTGTTTCAGATGAAGAACTCATAGTAGTGGATTCGCCAACCCAGAATTGGTCGGCTGCTAAAGGTTTTTGTCTCAGGTGCATTTGATCGACTTGGTAGCAAAGTCATTTCAGGAACAATAGTATTCGTGCGTTTTATGTCGTATACAGCCCGAATACGAATTTCAAGAGGTGTGAATTTTCGGCATTGATAGCACACTTCGATTATTCTATCCTTCATCTCGTCTGTGCGGAATGATATTTTGAGAGTAGGAGGCTGTTGCGACTCCTTTTTCGGTTAAAGGCGCATAACATGAGTCCTTATTATGTCATTTAAACCCAGGATCTCTTGTAAAAATCTCAATTCATTGCAGCCGTATTGCAGTCGTTTAGTGGATTCTTCTTCGTTCTAACTGGGTACACCATGAACTATAACAGCTCTGCGATGGATAGCTTCTTTTACTAGTTCAGGATTTTTATGACAAATTTGTCGTTCTTCCCATCCTTGCAAACAAAAAACAGGAGTGCTGAGTCAAGAGGAATGCCTATTTTATGAAATTCTCACCAGATATCATCATTGAAACCGAAACATGGCTACAACATCAAAATTTTTTAAACTAGAATTACTCGGAAAACAAGTTGCATATGTGTGCCACTGTTGGATGTGGTTGGTACGCCCAACATTTTGAATCGCGTGTCCTAACATCGTACAACATCGTGACGTGCGGTTGGATTAATTTTGATCGCTGTTATTTTTCGATATAACTTTCATAGTTTTCATCCGATCGTTTTTATTTTTAAATATCTATCTGAAAGTTTACTACGTCGGATCTATTCATACAAGAATAATCCACCTGCGACGTGTCGATCTTTGTGTGCGTCGACCGTCGATTTTCTACAGTTCGTTCGTTTATTTGAATCGCTTTTGCGTTTCTGCTGATAGATCAATCCATCGGTGTTTACCACTGTCGGGAAATAATCAACGTGAAATCAATTTCGCTAATATTCTAAACGGGAGGCTAGCAAATTCGCTGCTAAATCGGGTGACGAAATATTTCTACAACCCGTCACTTTCCGTCAACTCCACGCAATACAACACAAACGAACCCCAGCGATATCGATTTTTGGTTCACCTCGTTAACATGAAACGATCTGATGTTCGCGAAACGTGCGTCGTCTACATGAAAGTCGTCATTGATAAGGTCAAATCCATCACGTGTCGAAACTGTTCCCACACTTGTCACACAAAATATGACAAATCATTGACCCCGGAGGCGTATCGATCCTTAATGATGAAAACAGGCCTGGTTTATGCTACGTGTGCAGAAGTTGTCGACCTAAACCAAACGCAGATTTACCTGCTCGAACAATTGTTGAGCAAAGCAACCTGGAATATCGGACGCTGAGCTTAGCGCTCAGCATACAAACTTTGAAGGCATCGGTAGAGACTCTGGTCACCGCTCAGAATTCTAAGTTTGCCCGTATAGGTTTGGATAAATCGGAAACTACTGACGGTAATACCGGTCAGATAAACAATGAATCTTCGCAGATCATTCAACACGAAGGTTTAGCTGTTGTAAATGTGCCGGAGAGTCTTGATGAGCGTTCTTTTCATCAAAAAGCCAACTATACAAATGCAATTGGTAAAGGCCTGTCTCTCCAAAACAATCCTGGTCCGCAAAAAAGGTACGGTGCCAAAGCCATCTGCTCATCTGAAGGTTCAGCGAAAACCCTCAGGTTCAAAACCAAAAGTCACAATGCAAAATACTCCAAAAGTGGACACGATAGGTATTCGATATAATCTAGTTGGCAGTTGCCCAACATGTATTTCGCAGAAATCGCTCTTGTCTAACAAATTTGCTGACAAGCTTAGACGATTGGACGAGGATTGTAGATGCGGGGGGCTGTATTCATACGTGCTACCTGGACATTTCTAAAGCGTTCGACAGAGTTGATCACAATTTACTCTTGAACAAGCTAAAGAAACACGGTGTTGTTGGAAGACTATGCGAATTGCTAAGAGATTACCTCAGCAACAGACACATCCGAGTTCGTGTGGACGGCCTATTATCGAAGAACATCGATGTCACTAGCGAAGTTCCACAAGGCTCAGTGCTTGGACCAATACTGTTTCTAGTCTATATGAACGATATACCACTACCAAATGATAGTAAGATGGTTTTGTTTGCTGACGATATAAACGTATGGAGGCAAATCATAAATGCTGACGATTGTATCTTGCTGCAAAACGATTTGAGTGCTTTGTTCAACTGGTCATCTGAAAATAAACTGTCATTGAATATGCAAAAGTCGAAGATGATTCAGATTGGTCGTGACCTTGGTTTTTCCTATCCATACAAGCTCGGCGACATTAACCTGGAGTACACTGAAAAAGAAAAGGACCTCGGTGTCTGGATTTGCGGCAGTTTGAAAAATGGTCTACAATGCGAAACCGTTTACAAAAGCGCGTCTCGGCTGCTCGGCATGCTACGGCGGATATTTGGAGTTTTTCCCCGGGGTGTTTTCCTCTCATGATGAATACATATATACACCCGGTTCTAGATTATGCCGCACAAGCCTGGACACCATGGCTCCAAAAGACATCTTACTCCTGGATCGCATATACCGGAGAGCTTCTAAGATTGTCATTGGTCTCGAAAATATGTCATTCGCCAGGCGACTCAGACAACTGGAAATGAGTACACTTGCACAAAGGAGAATGCGAGGTGATCTCATCCTCGCATACAAAATACTAACTACTGTTTCCCACCCGCTGGATATATTATTCCACCTTCGAACTTCCAGCAACAGCCGTGGCCATGGTTGCAAGTTGGAAATACCACATTCCAAACGGAACTGTCGCAGGTATTTTTATTCCGTACGTGTGTGCTTTGCTTGGAATTCCCTACCTTCCGATTTGGTAAGCTCAAACAGCTTATCTATATTCAAATCAAAACTTGACGATTACCGTAAATACCCGCGTATAGGACGCACTTTTTTTCATCATAAGTTGCCCTAAAAACCCAGGTGCGTCTTATCCATGGATACTTTTATTATAAAAATTATGCATTTATCATAATATCAAAAATTTAGTTCTTCGTTTTATTGATAGGTTATTTCTTACAAAAAATCTCCTGCACCAGTTCATCGACGCCTCAAAATCTGCAATGCTTTGCTCTTTCGCTAATCTTAGTGCCTGTAAACGAACGGTAGTGGTGCTGACCCCCAGACAGTCTCGACGAGTATCTTGAATTCATTTAATAAGCGCCTTTTCAGGTTAGGGTGGTGAGCCTTCGAGCCTCTGTTCGCCCTCTTCACCTTTCGCATTTCTTTAATGGTACTTTCGGCTTTTCTCCATTTTCTGATCACGCATTCAGTCGGACCAAATTGCCGCTCAGCTGCCCGGTTCCCGTGTTCTTTCGCGTACTTGATCACTTCCATTTTAAAGTTTGAAGTATAGCTCCTTCGTTTTGTCTTCTTCATGTTGAAGGGTAATAATGAACTGTATCTTTAAAAACACCGGTAATAGGTAGAATATTTATACTGCCGATGTGTAATATCATGAAAGTGTAATATCAACCAATCATGGAGTAGTATTTGACTCTCGTTGGAGCAGAAACTTTTCCTTAAAAAATGTCATCCAATCATTCGACATGACGCCCAAGAATGAGAAGTGCACTTTCCACGATAGTCTACATAGGCTAGACAGACATCTGCTGACTGACAGGATGAATGAGTCAGCAATCAGCACACACGACGATCATAGAGATTGTATGGAGTTCACCGTGATTGACTTAAATTCACCGTTTCTATAAAAATTAATGGAAATTAAGGACTAAAATTAGGATGCGTCCTATACACAGCTTTTCCATCGTTTTTAGGGTCAAATATCCACTGCGTCCTATACATGGTATCGTCCTATACGCGGGTATTTACGGTATGTGAGAGCTAATCCGAATTTTTCCCCAAACTATTAATAAGCTATCATTGTCCCATTGATTATGATTTTATTTATCCTTATATATATACATTTGTACCTATATTTCAACCCTGTGGTTATTGTAAAGTTAATTGCATTTTCAACCATAAATCTTGAATCTTGACCCAGCAACCAGCGAAAGCGACAGGCACACAGTGCACATTCGCTTCATGGACTAAGCGTGATTTGCACCAACGTAAATGGAACGAGTGCCACTATACCAGGGGACAGGCTAAAGCACGATAAAGCAGAATGGAAAATGTTGTGCATCATCATGGACTTGGAACCAGTTGAGCCATTATCATTGATACGGCTGAATCGTAAACCTACTTCCCCAAATCTGGGCCAGCCAAGACTGTATAAAATCACTGTTAACTCTGAAATGGACATAGAAACATCTTACTATCCGTTTTCTCCTGTGTAGGGAGCGTTCAGATACCACTACAAGGATCTACGCTGATGTGCCCTGGTGGGAAAGGGCCCGGAAATTCCAACAACAAGACCAAACGAAGCAGAGGGATGATCAAAGTTTAATCCTTCTGGGAGTCCCAGAAGCTGATGAAGCAACTGATAAAGCAGTGCAGCGCAAACTTGATCAGCTACAATGGAGATTCCTCACCGATATGCTTGGCTTGCATGATGTAGCTGTGACGATATTCTTCTTTATAACCACATTGCATTTAATACCCCGATACCGCAGAACCGATATACCTTCACTCTAACATCTCGTTCTGGCAAGTAATCAACACGAAATTTGAAAGTCCACAGGGACTAAGTGATCACGTCGTCATCCAGTTTGACTATCTGTTTGAAACTGTAATCACAAATGATGCCAGTAAAACAGTTAGGCGGATCAACACCGGAAACCAGCAACGTACATAAGTTTTGGTATGGCTAATATCTAATCTCAATAGTTCAATCAAAGTGAGCTCCGAATTTGTCATCAGGAGCTCAAGAAAAAACCTCGAATTTAAACTAAGAAGCAGAACTCGTAAGTGGTTAACTGTACAAAAATTGCTTACGACACTATCGGCAAAACTCATCATCAGTGACCTGGGAAACATTCCGTTTACTGCGGAACAAAGTAAAAATTGTCATCCAAGACAAGATGTACTTCCAAGAAGTGATATCACGCATGATGGAGCGAAACCCCAAAATACTTTATCGTTTGGTTAACGATCAAGCTAAGGTGAAACCTGGAGTTGCGTCCGTAAACACATCAGCTGGACCAAAAACAACAACTGCAACAGAAACTGCTGAAGCTTTAGCCACGTTTTATTCATCTGTATTCAACCTGAGAGAACATGCAATAAACATCACAAATCAAACAATATCAACCAAGGGTGATAGTCAGGACTGGGAACATGATTAAGTAGTAGTCAACCCACCACCACTTATTTGACCTTACCGCTAAACAGCCTATTGTACGCCTTCGCGGAGCACGATTTAGATAGGGGACACTGCGTCGATCTAGACAATGTGGAAATATTGCGACGCGGTATTAAACCGTATAACGAACGCCTATATGCGGAGGCGGTCGAAATTGTCAAGGCAGGTCGACTGGCGGTCAATAAGGTGGATGGGGCAGAAATCTCCACAATCTGGCGTTCGGCACCGATGCGAAAGTAAATAGTTTTTTATTCACCTTATACCTACTAGTTAATTAGATTTTTGTTTTTCTTCAAACATAGCTTAGCCTTAGCCCCCTTAGTTATGTACCTTTACGCATGTGGGTCACTGTGTCAACAGACTTTGACCGAATTATTGTGGTGCTCACATCCCCATCCCTTACACACCAATACCGGTTTCTGGCTGTTTGCCGTCATCAAGTGGAGACAGTAAGTTCAGGTTCAGTGAGCCCTGACCGTGTTCACTTGTATTAGATTGACGTGGATACACACTAGTAGGAAAATCGACTACTGATCCTGGTCATTACCACGAGACGTGACACCGCGTAGGCGCTGTTTAGCGCTAAGGCCAAATAAGTCGTGGTGGGTTGTCTACTACTTAATCATGTTCCCTGTCCTGACTATCACCTTTCGTCTGACAAAACTTCTGTGTCAGAAGTTAAACGTTACCAAAAAACTACTCTAACCGATTGCACTCAAATTTCTTTGCATTATGAATACACGATCGGTCCCAAACATATTCAAATCGATTGCCGAATATCAACCACAGTTAAAATGAGTGAAATAAATGTCATTTCGAAAAGCGTCCCTCAAGGTTTATTTAATCTTAAAACCTCTAATGTTGAAGCAATGTGCGAGTTTGCTATACAAACCACTCACATACTTGTTCAAGCAAACACTGGCAAATGGAGTGATTCCTACAAATTGGAAAAGCGGAATAACTTCTCCTAATTATATGGGTGGAAATCGTTCCAATGTTTCTAATTACCGACCCGTTAGTATGTTACCTCTCAATTCAAAATTACTTGAGCGACTCATTGTTGACGATCTAATGAAAGATTTCGAGAATAATCAGTTGCGTTCAAGGAACCTGCATGAACTTAGACGTAATTTGTCCTCTTTTTTTAATTTACTGATAACGCTAGATGATTGGTCAAAATCGGTAGATAAAGCGCAAGCAATACACGCCTGCTAATTAGATATCTCAAAATTATTCGATCGTGTTGACCATATTCTACTGCTGCCTAGCTTGAAAGGCTTGGTATCACTGGAAAGTTGCTGAATTGGCTAAATGACTACCTAACAAATCGCACTACCCAGGTACGTATTGATGGTGCATTATCAAAACCAATCGCAGACTCATTGGTCCGATCCTCTTTCTGGTTTATGTCAATGAAGTACCGGAAATTGTTCGATGTAACATTTCGTTATTTGCGGACGACATAAAGATATGGCGTTGCATCCGTAGCCCAGAAGACTGTCTGCTATTACAAAAAGATCTTGATACACTCCACAGCTGGTCGTTGAAGAATAAACTGCCGTTTAACTTCAACAAATGCAGGCTCATGAATGTGAGGAATCGAGTAGAGTTCACATACCATGTAGGTTCACATGTCCTTGAACATTGCAGTGAAGAAAACGATTTGGGTTTTTGGATATGCTGCAGTATAAAAACATCACTTCAAACTATCACTGCCATTAAAAAATAACACGTGTCCTTAATCCACGAAAACGGGTATTTAGGAAATTTTCGCCCAAGATATTCCCAAGGATCATGAATACATACTTCAGAACAGTCGTGGAATACGGTGTGCAGTCATGGTCTCCGTGGCACAGGAAGGATGTTGAACTTATACAGCGAATCTATCACCGCTTAACAAAACTAGTTCTCAGTATCCGAAACAAGCCTTATAAAGAAAGGATAGTTCAACTGTATCTGTTCGGCTTTCCCTATGGACGAATAAGTGGAGACCTTATCTTACTTTACAAAACATTCAATACCCCGAACCATCCCTTGCAGGATATATTCACGCAAAGTGATACGAGAAATTATCGGGCTCATGAATAAATGCTGGTGGTACCCCATTCCCACCTGAAGTGTAGAAGGTATTTTTACTCTGTCCGTGTCTGTTTTACTTGGAACAGTTAACCTTCAACCGATGCTCACTCCACTAGCTTGCATGAATTTAAAACGAAATTAGACTAATTTTTATTGAATTATTCGTTTTCCGAACACTTATATTCTGCTTAATGTGATCTCTTATCTTGTTTATACACTTGCATTTCAATGTTTACCATTTTATGGTTGATGTTAAGCTTGTTGCTTGTATACCATTAACAACCTTGATTTAACTTGAATTAAGAGACGCGATTACCAGACACTATTATGCTAACAGAAAGAGATTACACATTATTTGGAAAGAAATGCGTTCTGATGAGCCTCGACTGCATGGAGTTGGGTTTGCAGCGAGAAACAACCTACTAAAACCAGCAGAACCGAGCAGCAGCGGGAGCGAAATGACTTGGACTCTTAATCTGAAATGCATTACTGGTACCAACATGTTGGTCAACGTTTATATACGGACGCTCTTTGCCACACCTGCTGAAAAAGATGATTTTTTCATAACCTCACAACAGTCCTCACCAACGTGCCACAAAAAGGTGTTGTGATATTGGGTGATTTCAATGGCAGAGTTGGTGCAGCTTACGAGTATTGGCAAAACTGTCTCGGAAGGTTCGGAGTAGGTAAAGACAATGAAACTGGACAACGCCTTTTAGAACAATGCATAAAATTCAGTTTTTGTGTCAGTAACACTTTCTTTCAAACAAAACCACAGCATAAATTCTCTTGGAAACATCCTGGCTCTAAGCATTGGCATCAGCTTGATCTTATTCTTGTCAGGCGCATTAATATAGGAAGCGTACTCCTCACCAGATCACATCACAGCGCAGACTGCGACACGGATCATTCACTGTTCTGTGCAAAACCGAAGCTTCCCCACACGAGATTTTACCGCACCAATATGTCTGGTAAGCCTAGGATAGACGTAACTCGCATGTGCGAACTTATTCTAGCTGCGCGATTTGCAAAAGCCTTCACAACTGAGTTCAACTCGAATCGGCTTCAGAAAAAAGGGAATCGATAAAAAGTTGCATATGCCTAGTCGCACTTTCCACTTTCGGTCCGAAGAAAGCTCGAACGAGAGACTGGTTCAAAGCAAAAGCTTCTGAGATAACTGCTGTGTTGGATGAGAAACGGTAAACATTCTTGAGGTTATAAGGAGTGCAAACAGATGAAAACTTACGACTTCTAAGAGCAGATAGAAATAAGGTCGAACAGACTGCAAGACGATGTGAAAATGATTATTGGACTGAAATAAGCCGCAGTATCCAAAAAGCTGCGGATACTGGAAATTTTCACGGTATGTATGATGGGATCAAGAGAACCATTGGTCCAAACAAACTTTAAACGGCTCCCATTAAGTCTCTATATGGTAACCCGATTGTTGACAAAACTCAGCAGATGGAAATATGGGTAGAGCACTTCTCCTCTCTCTACTCTAGGGACAGTACGGTTTTACCGCATGTAGTTGAAAATGTCGAGCGGTTGCCGACTATTGAATATCTAGATACTCCCATACTCTTGATGAGCTCAATAGGGCAATCAACCGCTTAGCGAATGGGAAGGCCCCTGGTGACGAAGGAATTCCACTTGAGCTCATCAAATGCTTCTTCAGTGGGGGCTGGAGGAGTGTGCCACACAAGAGATGCCAGACACAAACATCATCCCGCTTTATATATGAATAACGGTGAAAGAGGCGACTGCAACAATTACAGAGGAATCTCTCATTTGAATGTTGTACACAAATTGTTTGCTAAAGTCCTACAGATCCGGCTACAACTTTTAGCTGATAGAATTTACTCCGAATGTCAATGTGGCTTCCTCAAGAGAAGATCAACCGTTGACATGATCATCTCCGAGACAACTTCAAAAAAGAGTCCGGAACAGCGTATGCCATTTTTCGCTGTTTTTATTGATTTAACGAAGGCATTCGACTACGTCAACAGGGAGGGTCTTTTCAAAATGCTTGATCTGATAGATTGCTCCTCAAGACTGCTCAAACTCGTTATTTCACTCCAATCTGGCATGAAATGCTCCGTCCATTTTAACGGTTTCGGTTCAGAAGCCTTTGAAATTCGCCGAAGCATCAAACAAGGATGTGTTCTTGCTCCCGCGCTGTTCGGTATTTTGTTTGCTCTGCTTCTGAAGCACGCTTTTAGGACGAGAACAGAAGGCGTTTAACTACGCACGCGAATTGATGGCAAGCTTCTCAACCTGAAGCGGTTGTGAGCACAAACCAAGGCAGCCATTATTGCTCACTCCCAAGAACACCTCCAGACGCTAATGGAGTGTTTTTCGTCGACGTGCATAGACTCTGGGCATGAGCAAGACCAAAGTCCTTGGTCAAGGGACTGTATCGCCTCCAATCATCACTGTTAGAAACTGTCAGCTTGAACCAGTACATCATTTCACATATCTTGGTTCAACCATTGCGGATAACCTCTTGCTAGACACAGAGATTAATAATCGGATTCGCAGAGCAGCTGTCATTTTATCCCGATTGAACTCTCGTGTTTGGGGTAACCGCAAGTTGACAGTAAAGACAAAGATGATGGTATACAGCGCGTGCGTACTAAATGCTTTTCTATACGCCAGTAGAACCTGGACGACCCAGAAAGACACGGAAGATGAATGCTTTCCATCTACGAAGCATCCGTCGTATCTTGAACATATCGTGGGTGGTCAAATTGACTAGTGCTGAAATGCTTTTAAAAGCTGGACTGCAGAGCATGTTTACCCTACTGCGATAGCGCCGCCTGCAGTGGCTTGGCCATGTCTACAGAATAGAAAATGGTCGTATTCCGAAAGATCTACTCTATGGTGAGTTGCAATCAGGAAGTCGACCATTGGGCAAACTGCACTTGCGGTACAAAGACGTTTGCAAAAGAGATATGAAAGCTCTTGCCATTGACTTGGCGAGTTGGGAAGAACTTGCTCTTGACCGCTCAAATTGGAGGCATTGTGTAAAGCGTCGTCTGCAAGCTGGAGATGAGCAGATACAGCTCTTGGCTGCTGAACGCATATCACGCCACCGGCGTGCAACTGACGCCGATCGACCGAGTTCTGCCTATCGTTACAAGCGCTGCGAGAGAGATTATTCCTTTCAAATCGGAATGTTTAGTCATTCGAAAAGCTGTTGAAAATAAAAAAAATCATGCGATTGTGATGTACATGCATGGTCTAAACCAACCGGAGGCCAAGAACATATATGACACTGATTGATAGGGATCTTACAACGAACCACGATGCTCAAACACAGAATCACAGTGATTCATTATCAAGCGCTCGAGGCGCTCATAAGGATCAATATCTTTGATGTGCTAACATCCGCATCATTAGGACAACACTAACTGTTTCTAGCTATTTGCCGTCATCAGGTGGGGAGAGTACGATCAGGTTCAGTGAGCCTTGAAACAGTGGTAAATTGGTAAATAATGTTATACTTGTATGCAACTCTTTTATAGGGTTCGTACAAATAATCAGGATGTTCAAACACAGAATCACAAAGTTATACTTCTATGCCACTGTTACATAGGGTTCGTACAACGAACCACAATGTTCAAACACAGAATCACAAAGTGATTATTGGTCAAGCACTCAAGGCGCTTATGGATGACCAAAGTAATGTGTTGCTCACATGGGGATGTAAGCAACACATTACTTCAGAATCACAAAGTTATTAAGCGCTCGAGGCGCTTATAAAAGACCAATATATTGTGGTGCTCCCATCCCCATACCTTACACACCACTACCGGTTTCTGGATGTATGCATTCATCAGGTGGAAACAGCAAGATGAGGTTTAGTGAGCCTTGAAACAGTGGTAAATAATGTTGTACTTGTACGATACTGATTTATAGGGTTCTTACAAAGAACCATGATGTTCAAACACAAAGTGATTCCTGGTCAAGCCATCACCAATATATTGTGGTGCTCACATCCACATCCTTTAAACACCACTTGTTGTTCACGAAACAGGCTGGTACGACCAACCTGTTCAATCCAACAGTGGCATACAAGCGCATGCGGATCCTAATCTTACTGTCTCTACCTGATGAGTGCAAACAGCACGAAACCGGTCGTGGGGTGTGTGACGGAAAAGCATGCAAATGAATATTTTGTTTCATGGTTATGGGTTTAACCCCATTTAACATGTGTTTCGACACATGCTTTGAACAGGTTCGTCGTACGAGCCTTATCCAACAGTGGCATACAAGCGCTCCTTGTTTACCATTCATCCACTGTTTCAAGCGCATGCGGATCCTAATCTTACTGTCCCTACCTGATGAGTGCAAACAGCACGAAACCGGCCGTGGGGTGTGTGACGGAAAAGCATGCAACTGAATATTTTGTAGCTGGAACAATCTTTGAACGTTAATTGAATTACTGACTATCTCCATTACCTAGACTTTTAGCAGCCACCACGTTTTTTTTATCTGGTCAAATGCTACGCTTGAGAATTTCAGGCGCAAAAGAAATGAAATGAGTCGAGGTACCAGAGATGATAAGAAAAATAGAAGACTTATCTTGGTTTTCTTTTGAAAGAAATGAATATAAAATCATTTTCTTTGATAAATGTTGCGCAACCACTTATCCGAAAAACAATTCACCATATAAACGAAAGCACCAAATGCAGATTACAATGAAGAGATCATTGAATTCCTTCAATTAGATCACATGATTGAAGCAAGTCTCAATATGTCACCCAATGTTCATCGGTAGAAAACAATCAGATAATCAAATAAAACTTTCAGACTCAAGGCTTTAGAAGATTTAGTGATCAAATGGTCACAAGGTTTGGCTCGATGAGTTGGCTATTGAGGCACCAATACATGCATTTGCGTCGGTCACTGAACCATAAGCGAATAAGCTGGAGATAAGTTTTCGCTGCAAATTAGTTTTTGATTGACTCCCGATAAGTTCGTTGTCAAGCTGCAATCGGGTCAATTTGGGCATAGAATCAACTAAATCGCAGTTCTCCTTCATAAATGATTTGGCATCAGAATCCAACATTGAAGAGAATATTTCCATACCAGTTAAATTGGTGAGATTTATTGGTTCAGTAGGTTGCTGGGATACATGCCTTTCAAGGTCACGAGACAACATCAATCCACGATCGAGAAAACAGCGGAATAAACACTGATTCCACGGATTCGAAACGTGCTCTGGGTTGAGTACTCTGGAATGAAAAGTAAAACACATTATTAAAAAATGGCTTTATTCGTGTATACGAATTTTCAGCAGTTAAATTAATTTCATTATAAAGTTAAGATAAAATGACAGGCGCGCCTTTAACTCCTAAACAGCCATTGATTGGTTAACCATGCATCGGAGCCAGGTAAGAAACAAGAGAATTTCTGAAATGTCAGTTCGTGAATAGTAAATAAAATATGGCTCCGGGTGGAGGAGAGTGACCTGTAAGCAACAAAAGTTTTGTATAGTGGATGTGCACTATTGAGGAAATGACTTTGATTATATAGCGACTGACGTGGTCCATCTCCTCATTTTTCCGCTGTCACTCAAACCATTCTCATGTTCTTTCTAATTGCCGTGATTGATCGATTCGGCGCTTCCTGCTCTTGTGGTGTTCTGGAGGGAAGTGTTCTGCATATTATCAAGGAGCTCGAGATTAACAATCGATGCTAATGCATTCAAAACCTCCAAAAAATATGTTGGAGGTATGGTGGCATTATTTTGGTTCCGTTAGTGCTCTTACTTCTCTGTTAGGTTATGTCGACTTTAAGACGGATTTTGAAGTTTCTTTGGTACAAAATTTCCCGAAACACATTGAACAAGTATTTCTCCACTTGCTTATTGTCTACGGCGTTCGAAGGTAGGAACGCGACTGGATTACGATTTGCAACGATCTCACCTCCGATCGACGCGCGTGGGCTGGCGTGATTCGATACATCAATTAAGCCGACTAATTCACCCATGGAGCCAGCAGCACAAAAATAAAGTAATCTCCTCTTGTCTTTGTAACTCTTCCGCGCTGCTGTTTGCTATCTTTTAAAAAGGGTATTGACGCAGTGGCGTTCGTATTACCCGATGTTTACCGTTGAAGTTTAGTATTTGGTCAATGCGCGCATATTCTCGATAAACACATATCTGCAAATTCTCCATCGATTGTTCGTCCCACCTGTACTTCAAAATATGGTAGAAATCCTTCACTGTCCGATTTCTCGGCGAAGCGTATTCTAATAAAGACGCAATTGAAGTGTTTCTAGGCACATGTAGAGTAGTTTGAGGGTACTTTCATGGTTAAATCGATTCCCGTTGTTAAACGTAACTCTTCCGATTAGTAGCTACGATATGATTAGTCCGGATGAGACATCGAACGAGGTCATCATTTCATCATTTTCTACTTTCACGTTCTTAGTTTTCGAGAGGACAGGCTCAACTAAGCTGGTCAAATGTCTAGAATAATTGATTAAATATAGTAATCATTTTCGAATTTCTATTTAAGAATTTCTGGCTTCATTCTTGTTTGTTTGAATGGAATAAACAAGAATGAAGCCAGAAGACTCCACTATACCGAGATTCTACGGATTACCCGAAATACACGGCCATTTGGACTAGAGGTCGCGCACAAACCCGCGTCAACATTACGCAATCACTACAACAATATAAAAGACAAAGTTGCAAAAGAAGTACAATCGATTATTGTATACGAGATTACGTGCAGAGATTGCGAGAAGAACTACATCAGACAAACCGGCCGCAAGCTAAGCACAAGACTGCATGAACACCGGTTAGCTGATGGGAGTTAAACTGAAGTTGAGGGCTGCCTGGCATTCCTGGACGTTCAAGCTGGCGGGAGTGATGGCGAACGGACAGACGGACCGTATAAAAACCAATGAATACCACTTATGAGTCACTTTGAAAGAATTTCTGCTGCTGATGTCATCTAGCTTGATGACGAAACAACCAACAGCAATTTCCGGTGTTTAATTCAAAAAAAAAAATTTGTGAAAAATGGGTAATGGGAAAGGAACGTCAACTACAAGCAAGTCAAGTAAATTAGCTTCATTAAAGTTTCGAATTATTTTACCTCATTTTGGATTTGGATTCATCACGAACTGCCTCCGCGGATGGATCCTCCAAAAGTAGTGAGTGTACGAAATGCTTCATGCGTTTTAGTTGGCAATCTGTAGGAGCGGATTCATTCGAATCATGAGTTTTTGTTCCGAGTGGAAGACTTGGGAATGCGCTGAACCGAACATCCTCAAAAAACGCAATTTCGGTATAGACTAAGGAAATTCCATTGAACTGAAGACTTGAAAAACAACGATTAAATAAAAATATATCTGAATATGATCTAAAGAGTTTAGCGATAAAAACATGGATAAAAGTAACTGAAAGAATTCTGCTCAAAATAGAGATGCTAAACTGAAGATAAAGATTTCAGAAAGTTCTGTCAGCAAGCTAAATTGGTCGAATTATGTATTTATGTAGTAAATAACAAGCCTGATCCAAGCAAGTGCGTCACAGTCATAGACCACATGTGGGCTAAGATACAGTCAGGTTACCCAACCATAGATAGATATAAAAACAAAAAATGGTAATGTGTTTCGGCATGCATATCCACGCAGTCAAATTCAAAGTCGGTAAGGTGCAGAAGTCCACGAAACAAAACAATAGGTAATGATCTGTAAAGACAAACTAAAATTATAAAATGGTGCTTCTCATATGGTATGAAAGCACAAGCCTGATCCAGGCAAAGTGCCGCACAGTCAGAGACTGCACGTGGGCTAAGATACTGTCAGGTTGCCCAAGCCTAGACGAGGAAAATATGACTACCAATCTAACACGTTTTGAGGATATCTGAAATTGAAACACCGTCGAAACGCGACGCAATACTAAAGAGTTCTGCTTGCGATTAAAACGTTTTGTATTACTTTCAGAAAACAACTTAATATATTATAGAATGGTATTATTCAATACTAGGGGATGCTAGGATCGTTGACATCGTATCCTTGGCGTTGCCCAAGACATTCGTATCACGTTCGCAACTTAGTTGATAGTCTGACCAGCGTGGTCCATCACATAATGAACGTCAGGGCAAACTCTTTGGATTGAATGCAGTTCGAGTTATTGTAAATGCAATTGAGAAGACACGTGCATTCAAAAGATTCAATTTCAGGTAAAACACGCTTAAATTAAATGCCAGGATTAAGATTATGGTATATCAAAAATAATATTGAACAAACTAAAATGAACAAAAAGCTCATTTGCATGCATTTCCATCACACACACACACACACCACGACCGGTTTTGTGCTGTTTGCACTCAACAGGTAGGAACAGTAGGATCAAGATCCGCATGCCCATGAAACAGTGGAATGGAAAACAAGTTGTGCATGTATGCTACTGTTGGACAAGGTTGAAATTCAAAAACACTAGTGAAGGTCTTTATTGTATCATGAGTTGCGTTGCAGTATATGTTATATATATATATATATATATATATCTGTCTAGGCCTGGGCAACCTGACAGTATCTTAGCCCACGTGCAGTCTATGACTGTGCGGCACTTTGCCTGGATCAGGCTTGTGCTTTCATACCATACCATACCATATGTTATATACATTAATTGGGTGACACGATTATTTATATATGCACCATGCAGGACACCAAATTCTAGTGCAAAAAATATTTTCATTTGTCGAACATTCTATTATTCACACAGAATTTTTCAAACGTTAGCTCGCATAAGACCAGAAAATGCGATAAAATAACCAAAGAGGGTACAATCACATTCCCGAGAATCAGCGTGGCGAACAGATTCGTGGAATCTTGTTAGGTAATAGGGAATGTAGTGGAATTAAACCATTGGACAGGCAGGTGAGAAGGTTGCTGCTTGCGATTAATTAGCAAAAGACTTCGATTGCTTTAAGTTATATATTGCTTTCCCAGGCTGTTGAAACTCGTTCAGTCATTACAATCTACATACGAAGATCGTAAAAAGAGTGCTAACAGCATATCGGACAGTCAAAATGTGGGTTATGCAAAATGAAAACGGAAAGGCAATGACCACAGGTGGAAAATATTAATTATCACGGAGCACATGTCTGAAGCCAGACAAAGTACCAAACAAAATGAAGCAAACCAAAGCAGACAAGCAAACGCGTATAATGAAATCCGGCAATTGGAATACGGAAATGCGTTTACAAAGCAGCTTGTTTTTGTGGTTTCACTGTATGTGATTTTATGATTTCATGTTTTTTAATATGATAAAATGATATAGAATGAAAAATAATTATGACAGAGAAAATAAACTGAATTGGCACTACTGACTGCTTTGCAGCCATATCATTTAATGTTTCTTTTGAATCCCACATAGGAAAACAAATGTCCCACTGAATTCAGTTGGATATATTCGTTTGTTGGGTGGGGTTCAAAACATCAGTTAACGTTGATTTATTGGCTGTAATGAGTTTTTACTGCCTCGTACTGCTGGCGGAAAAGAATGCATGAGGAAATAGCACTTAATAGCGAAAGTCTCTAAGAATGTTGTCTGTGCTACAACTCCAACTCCACATTTATTTACATAGCAAAGATAAGAAAAATGCTTACGCACTCAGGTTTTAGGATCCCTAGTCTTGGGATAGAAGCGCGATTATATACTCGGCGAACAAGTGCAACTTTGTTGAGCTCAAACAAGGCCTGAGCAAGAGCGGATAAGGCGGTCGGAGATTGACCAGATTCACTCGTGTGAGTAACATCTTGAACAAACACAAGGATACTGTCGCCAACGTATAAACTGCACGGTACCTAATGGGGGAAAAGTAATCGACTTCAAACAAATGAAAAACAGGGACATTAGAAAACTAGATAACTTTTTGAACATGGATGGAAAGCGATTGTTACTGAAGGATCGCAATATATTGCTGTTTCAATATATTTTTATACCAACACAAGAACTGCGAAACCAAATAGCGTGACACTCCGCTACACGTGGCTTGTGTAAATAATACAGTCCCAATTAAGGTATCAAAGAAAGCAAGTACTGGAGCAAGTATTTTAAGACGAATATCGATAAGGAAAATGACAAAGAGCATTTCATCAACGACAACAAACGATTCCATACTGTCGTACATTTAATCCAAATACTAAGCTGTATCTTGACCTTTCAACATAACGGAAATTTTCGGTCATGCTGATACTGGACTTTAACGTGGTGCACTTGTACCTCCATCACCAATTGTGGAATAGTAGATGGCGCTTTCCCGGCACGATAAGAGCTGCTCACACCAGACAGGTCAATCTATAGAGGTTAGACGAACATGGTCGCAACCCAACTCGCTGCCTTGTGGGTCAGGCATTTTAGACAAAATCTTGCGGCTCAGCGACAACCCATTGCAGCACAGATGAATTGATAAGAACATCTGTGCAGAAGAATGGATATCCGAGAAGCTTCATATTACGCAACAGGTTCAACCGACCCCAAAAAAGAAACCCTGGAGAAAACAGAAGCAGATGCACTCTACCGTATATTCAAGATATTTCTCCGAAATTGCAGCTCGGCTACTTCGGACACTTGGAATCGAAATCGCGCAAAAACTCGCATCAACACTTCACAACCATTCCAAAAACACGAAAAACAAAGTGGCGAAAGAAGAACAGTCGAATATCGTCTACAAGATTGCGGAAAGGTATGGTATGAAAGCACATACCTGATCCAGGCGAAGTGCCGCACAGATTGCGCAAAGAACTACGTCGGACAAACAGGTCGCAAACTGAGTACAAGACTACATGAACATCAGTTGGCCGTACGCAGACACGACCGGAATTCACTAATCTCAATACATATCGCCCAATTCGGGCATCAGTTCGACTGGGACCGAACAAGAATATTAGCCAAATGAATTGACTGACGGGCGAAAGAATTAATGGAAGGGTGGCACTCAACAACAAATTCAATTAACCAGCATCTCCAATTGGCTGCAACATATGGACCAATGAGAAACCGCTTGCATAGAAGGAATAAGAATGTACTCGACCAATCCGCGGGAGTGATGGTGAACGGACAGACAAGCCGTATAAAAACAAACACTCCAAGAAGATACATAGTGCAACACCGCCATTGAACACGGTTTCGCGACATATCCTGAAGCGTAACTAGCCATTGCGATATCTGATCGCGGGGACACAAGCCAGGAAGACGCGCTGCGCCGACTTTGGAAAGGTTACTAGTTTTAACTGAAATGCCATGTGACGGTTTGGCCACCCCGAGATTTACGCCAATCAGGATGCGGCGTCGCAGAAAGAATCCGTTTCGGAAGTCTGTGGTCTGGCATCCGTAAAACGTGACCCAACCAGCGTAACCTATGCAGGTTGATCTGCTTCTCTATATTAGCATTGCTACCGAACAATTTATTTCGGAGAGCATCCGTGCATATGCGATTGTAACAGCTTACTCTTAGAATGTTGCGGAGACATCGGTTGTCGAATGCTTGGAGACGCTGAAAGTATTCTTTACACAAGGTCCAGGCTTCGCACCCATACAGTAACACAGCCCGAACTGTCGCTTCATAGACTCTACCCTTGAGTAACAGAGACAATCCTTTCTGACAACAGAGGTGACCTGGGCTGCGGAATGCTACGGTCGCTTTAGAAATGCGTGCCGAGACCTTGTCATCTAACGATGCAAAATTATTGGTACAACTACCGAGATACGTAAAACGGTCTGCATTTTCAAGCGTCTGATTGTCAAGTAATAAAGTGCTGTTTGATAAGTCGATGTCCTGCAGCAGAACACTGAACCTAGAGGGTGCAAAACACATTCCAAATGCGGGCACAATACTAGCTGGCTTGTTCAGTATCGCCTGTGCATCTGTGTGCGAGTCGAATAGCAAAACTATATCATCAGCATAGTCCAAGTCGAGGAGCTTGCCGCCTGGCATTATGTGAACTGCGAAAGCTGGGCCTCCTTCGTTGCAGAATTTCATGATGGCATCAAGTACAAAATTGAACAAAAATTGAGAAATCGGACATCCTTGTCAAACGTCACTTGTGGTGTAGAATTTGGGTGAGTTCGTTGTAAACCTTAACGAATCTGGATGCATGAGCATAAAGTGCACGTAGTATTTTGACACCCTTTTGAGGAATGCCTTTGCACAAAAAGGTGTTAAACAGGACATTTCGATCGACTGAATCAAATGCTCCTCTTGAGTCTAAAAAGATGGCTATTGTCGGCTGTCGATAGGTGTGCCGCAGTTCTAAGATCCGTCGAAGAGTAAAAATGTAGTCGACACAGCCTCTGCCAGGCCGGAAGCCAGCTTGCTGCTCTCGGATCTGTGATTCCCTATGCGATGTTAATCTTCGAAGATATATGGACGCTAATAATCTCGTAATGATGGAAGTGAGACTTATCCCACGGTGATTACAGCATGAGCTTCGCATACCTTTTTTAAATATAGGTATGATAACCGATTCGCCCCAACTCTGAGGGACGGATTCTCACAACAACACTTGACGGAGGAGATCGCCTAATGTGCTGATTAGGACTTGGCCACTTTCTTTAAATAAAACAGGCAGTATGTCATCGGGGCCAGCAGCTAAGAATCGTTTCATGGATTCGATACATGCTTCAATTTCTAAATCATCAGGGGATCTACGCTAACAGACCAAGGATTACACTGCTTCAAATGAGGGAATGATTCTGTTGCAGGCGACCAGCTGAATTGTTCTTCAAAATGTTCGGCCCAGCGTGAAAGGTGGCGATCCTTATTAGTGATAAGAGTACCGTCTATTTCATCGATAGTCTCACTCACTCCTTTTTTTGTAGGCCCCGTCGATCGAATAAGTTGAAGAGTTTTCGCACGTTACCCGCATTATTTGCTATTTCCATTTGTTCGACTTTATTTAGCCACCACTATTCTGTCTAGTCTTAAGCTCCGTTTAAGTTCATTCCCCACGCGTCTACGCTCTGTACTGTGTCCAGGACCATGAGATATTTGGCGTCGCTGGTGACGAATTTCTATAGAGCGCTGTGAAATCCAGTAGGGCTTTTGAGTTGATTATGTAGTCTTACAGGCTGTTTTTGCGGCGGCTCGTATAATCCCTGCAATTTCGTTCCAGCTTTTATCGGCAGTTGCACACAGAGCAACTTACTTTTGTGCGACTATCTCCTCCTGGAGGATGAGTCGGCATCAATGAAGATTCTTGGGAATCTGGGTACAAAGCGGCATCCACAGCACCACTCGGCGTTTGTTCGAGTCAGCTTCTCTAGCCTTTGCACAAAAAAGTGCGACCTGCAAGGTAGTAGGGAGTTGCCAGAAAGAGGTGGTGTGCACCAACTAACCGTCTACCAGACACTGTTCCAGATTTTTCCTCTGGGTTTTCTCCAGAAGCCTTTCCCGCGATCGGTATCCCGCAAGGCAGCGGAGGTTGAAAATCAGGGTTTTCTTTCACTTAGATGAAATGCCCAGCCAGGGTAACGAGCTCCATCTTCCCGAAGCAAACTAGTTTTCAGACGCCAGTCACTCGCCCTCGCCCCTTTTCCTGTTGGTAGAAGCAGTTCCACCGGGCTCGGGGAGCCACTCGTGCAGGTCAGAAGCTGGACTTGGTTTTCAGAGGCTATCTGAGACGCGCGCCATATGGGAGCATTTTATAAACAGTGGGAGCTTATCCCCACTGCCACCCGCGGCTATGAAAACCTTTGAGAAACTGGTAGTGAGTTACTCAAGGTGGTCCTATAAATGTCTTGAACTACAGGCTGATAGAATTTTTCGACTGCAATGCGTTTCCCATTCGAAGGCTTCGTAAGGAGAACTTTAACGAGAACGTACACCGCACAAGAGCATGATCTGAATCTATTCAGGTATTCGAATAGGAGTGGCAGTACTCAATTTAACATCTCCAGCGAGCACTTATGGCGATATGGTCGAAGGTTGGCTTCCATCTGGCGAGCGACACATGGCACATTGACATCTTTTATGGAGAAAGGAAGTGCTGCTAATAAATAATCGAGATTGTGCACAGAATTGTATAAACCGTTCATCATTATCTGTGTGTTGGCCTTCAAGACCAAACATGCCACCTAGTTGTGATTCAGATGTATCTAAGCGACCCAGTCTAGTATTCATATCTCCCGCTAAGACAACAATATCGGAGCTTTATGCATGTCGCAAAAGAGCATAAAGATCGTCGTAGAAGGCGTTTTTCTCGTCGTCAGAATTGGTGTTGCTACAATAAACAAGCATATCTGATTTGAAGATTTTGAGTTTGGTATAATATTAGTGGCTAGTCTAACTGCGCACATCCTGCTATTGCAATGAATCTAATCGATTAGACAGGATTCGGCATGTGAATTCAGCACTATACCAACACCTGCCTGTCTTGAAATGACAGCTATAGGATCACTAGTGCAGCGCAAAAAGTAGAGAGTTGAAAGGTTTGGGGCAGTAAGTTCAATAATTATAGACGGGTCATATAAGCGCGTTTGCGGTAAACAGCAAACATTAATAGATAGACTATCTAAGGTAAGAGCCAATGCAGCTTGCTGGCCCATTTGTCTGAGAGTTCTGACATTCATGGCTCCGATGTGAGCAGAGGTTCGTCGTTTCAGAAAGTGATCTGTAAATTCGCGAACAGAAAACGTTCCACGTTCAGCGCGGTCTTTTCTAAAGCTGGGATTGACAGATGGAGTGTTGTTAGGAGTGGATGGGGGACGGGAAAGGTCAGAAACAGTTTGAAGAGTAGGGCCAGCAGTATCTTGTTTTCGTTTAACCGCCCTGCTGTATGCAGCAGGTAAGGCGACTCTGTTTATCTTACTGTCTCCACTTGGTGACAGCAAACAGCCAGAAACCGGTAGTGGAGTGTAATATCGGGGGATGTGAGCAACACATCACTTTGGTCATCCATAAGCGCATTGAGTGCTTGACTAGGAATCACTAGGTAATTCTGTGTTTGAACATCGTGGTACGTTGTACGACCCCTATGCAACAGTGGCATTCAAGTACAACTTTGCGATAAAAATCACCTTATTGAGTATAAAATGAGAGGGCGGGCAATTTTGGTTTCGCTTAAAGACGATAATCCGTCTAGAAATATTGAGTATCTCGCCTAAGGCATCGGATGGTAAAGACAGAATTAAGGACTTTCGATCTTTCTATAACTTCAGAACAGATTATGATCAAAGGTTCATGCTGCTTAACAAAAGCAAATATACTTTAAAGAGCTTAAATGGTGTATAAATCAGCCAACTTATCCACACCGGATTGATAAAAAATTTTCTCTTTACGGCATCCGAAAATATCACGCTTGAATGGAATATGATAGTTCATTTTACACAAAATGCTGTAGAATCTCTATGTGAGAGTGACAACTCTGGCATGTCTAATTGCATCTCACGGTGCACCGGCAATGAGCTGTAAGCAGCAACAGGTAAGTCCAACCACCGTTACGCATTTTTATACATCTGCCTAGGAATGAGTATGATAACAGCATATCTCTCAGCATTCCGTTCATGACTGCGCGGCCATTTGCGTGACTTCGTTCGTTATCTCATACAAACAGCGCTTATGGGATGTTTGCACTCATCCCTGGTGATAAAATTCGTCTCAGTGAACATTGCATCAGTGAACAGATAGTAAAAATTGCAATTTCCAACCATTATTGCATAGAGCAACTGAGGTGCAAAAAGATACCCGAAGTAAACATAGGTAAAACCTTTAAACGCTAAAAACAGTTAGCTGCCGACATCTGTATTTAAACTTTACTGCCAGTTCCAACAGCCACAACATTAGTTAAAGTGAACCGTGAAATGAACGGTGGAGAGGTGGTAAACATTGCACGGAGGCCTAGACAGACGGTGGAGAGGTGGTAAACATTGCACGGACTTCGAAACAACAAATATCTCCGATAGACGATAATAAACAGTCTGTAACGAAGTCTGTGAGCAAAAACAAAACGCTAGAAATTCATGAACTTCGTCTCTTAAACCGGAGTTCCTATAGTGGTACACCATTAAAACGTCATGATGTGGTTTACAATATATTAAAATATTTATAGTGAGAGTGGATAAAAATCAGAAACTCACATTCGATGCATCGGTGAAACCAATGATACTGAGGTTTTTTTCTTCGATCGACTTAACAGCAAATGCATCTTCAACGGCAAAAGGAATAACCGCGCGACCATAGCGGTAGCCTATATGAAATAACACGAATACAATGAGACCGATTTTTAAAAAAATGATGAAAGAAATTCTTATTATAACTAGAGGTGAATAGACTGCATGGATACAATAAACCAAATTCTTTCTCTGATCTGTAATTCGACGTTTCGCCCTGTATACAGAATCCCTGTAACAACGCCAGTCTTGTAAATAGTCTACAACAGCGAAGTAACATCAAATTTAAACGCACACAGGATTCAATCGTTAGAATTAAGCCAACATAATTCGGGCAATGTATTTTGATTTTTCAGGGTGCGTTATGGTATACAATAACTCTATCAGCAAAAAACTTACTGGCTGTGGCGTCGGACAAGTGCGTCAAATTTCCTCATTCATGTTAATTTCATACTTGCTTTTCTCTAAATTCGAGCTGTTGGTTTACAATAATACTACCCAATTGATCGATCTCGAGAAAAAATGTTTTCAGCACAGAGTGAACGTGAATTTCCACAAATCAGCACGATCAGTTAGCCTAATACAAACATTGAATTTCGTTTCAAATAAATAATTAAGCCTAATATGCTAATTAATACAACCTGTCACGTTGAAAAATTTGAACAATACAGACGGCCGGGTGAATTACTTGCTACAGTGAATGTAATATGGTATGGTATGATTGTATGAAATCGCAAGCCTGATCCAGGCAAAGTGCCGCACGGTCAGAGACTGCACGTGGGCTAAGATACTGTCAAGTTGCCCAGACCTAGACAGATATGAGGAGGAAATGGTAGTGAGACTCCAGTCTGTTTCAGCATGCAGATCACTACCTCTGGCCGATCAATTTAGCACGGTTAGCCGCACAGCACAAAGTACTGCACGATTGCAAATCCGTGAAAGTAATGGTTACCAGTGAATGGTAGGTTGATGCGTTGTAGCTGAAACGAATCTTACATACCCAAATTTAACCTTATGTGAAACATGTGTCGATAGCAGCGATAGCATTCGGCCCGATTGGTAACGAGATTGCTTATCTTATAGGATATTAAGAGAGAAACAACCGCCCAACTGGTATAATAAAACAGCACGAACGTACCACGAACAACCTGAGCTTGGTTTAGTTTTGGGTCCATAGTGGATTCATTACAATACACCACTTTGCGCGTTACCATAATCGATGAATCAGCTGCGCAAGTATAATGTAGTTTTGGTGGTTGCACTTCCTTAACCAGGTATACACCTTCAACTGGTATAGCCACGATATCCCCAATGAGCAGATTTGTCTTCCATGTACGTTGAGCAACTGTGCGCGGTTCAAAGCATGATAATGCTGGAATAGTTTCGCTGAAAATTAAACAAATAATCCTATAGAAGTTTAAAAATAAGAGAAAATATCATGAATATTCTCAACAGAGCCGTTAAAACCCAGCTAACACACTTTCAACCATTAAAATATTAACAGTACTGAATTGAAGTGCTCATTTTTATCTCAGCGGCAAATTTGTAAATTAAGACTGACAGTCAAGCATCGAGATAAGCCATGCAATGAACGCCATAACCATGATAAATCTCACTCGAAAGAAAAGGATTCTCCGTTTAATTGTGACCAGAGTTCTTTCACCGTTTTGTAGCAACTTTGAATCTCTTCTGACCTCTTGAGAAGTTGACTTGAGTGTTCATCTTCTTTAGCATATGTGTGGGGGGGAAAACGCTCGGTTGTCAAACTGCAACCAACAAGGCTAAGAGAAACATCACGTGCTCTTGGATCATTATAAAACAAAGAGAGCTTTGATCTATCAGCAAAACCTCCAAGATTTGTAACCAAAAGTAACCTCTTTTCTTTGATACCTTTGCGATCCCTGTATATTAGATTAATTTATAGCGATAAGCTTGCCTGCAGGAGAACGAAAGATATTCTAGTCCAGCCATCAGAGCGTCAATCACTATTATATGTAAATACAAATTTAGTCTCACCATCAACTTGCTCATTGTAAACTGGGAAAGTTTCACTAAATAATTCAATAATATCCCAATCAATAGTAGCTAAGCTTCTAGCAACTCTGATGCTCGGATAATATGATTTGCCATCAGGATGCATTATACACACTGAATTCATATCTGTCGGTGTACCAAAAAGCACGACGGCGACGTGTTCCTTTTGACATGAAAAAAGCTATAGCAGATAAAATAAACGTATCGTTTACTTTTCGCTGAAACAGTAAATGTAAAACTTCTGTAGCATTTGTAATACACGACTTCATGTGATAACCAACATCAAGTAGAACACAAACTACAACCTATAACCGAACTTTATAAAAGAGAATGTTACTCACCGACATTTTATAGATTTGGAGCTATGTTTTGTAAACACTGTGGAGTGAAATTTTTTGAGAGGAAATGAAACAGCCACGGAAACTTATAACCTTGACTCAAAATTTTAATGGTTCAATAGTACAATACAATAGTTTATTACAGTATAAGATGCTAAGAGTTTGTCTAAACCGCAGGGTAGATTGAACGGTGGGTCGAGAAGCAAAGGAAGACATGTTTGAGGTTCCAAGGCTCAATTCGCGTTAAGCCTGCACCATCAAAGGAATTTTGTGGTATTTGGACAGGTAGGGCGTCAACCAGGGACACAGCTACCAACAACATCCTCCGGAACATGTTCAGTTAAGGACGCGTGCATTCGGACTTCCGATACTGAAATCTAGAAGAGCAATAAAACCAGCAAACAATTATGACGAAAATGCAAATGGCACAGAAAGAGAACTCGCCGTTTCCGCGAGCTAGTGAATTGTTCAAAAAATTGCTGTAGGGGTTGTAAAAAATTGAAAATAGTGTTCACGAGGTTCAAGTGTTTTGGGTGTGGGAGATTTCATGGAGGCGGGAATCAAGGAGACCTTTGAAGGAACCGAAGGAATCGGCTTCAAAAAGTGCCGGGAAGAGTTTTCCACTGACTGCAAACTCGCACGGAGAAGAAGCTGTGTCGACCTTTAAGTTTGCTCTGTCGATGTAACCTTCTGAGCTTATGTCCTAGGAAGTTCGTGCTCAGAGAAGGAACGAATAGGGAGTTGCATGAATGGGAGTGGTCAGTCAAAATCCGTGGGTAAGTAACATGTCACCGCGTTGAATACGGTAGGTAAGGGATAATAGATCTGAACTTCGTAACCTTTTATCATAAGACATGTTGTGCATACCACTGACAAGCTTTGTCTCACGTCGCTGGGCTTTATCGAAAAGGGACACATCTTTGCATAGCTAAGTCTGCCAAGTCTGTACAGCGTATTCCAAGTGTGGACGGATGTAGACATTCAGCATTGTCGGGAAGAGAAACCGGTCTAACCTGCCGAAAGTGCAGCGAAGTAAGCCAATATTGCGGTTACCCGCAGCTGCGGCTTTTTGGCATTGTGTGGTGCAACCGAGATCGTGCTGGATGATGATAACGAGATCCTCTTCTTGTCGAACACTCTGAAGTACTGCTGTAACCATACTGTATGCGACGGGATCAGAATGTCGGATGGAAAGATCGCTACACTTGTAGGTGTTGAATGGGAGTTGATTCCTTGAAGACCAGCTGTGTAAACGATCTAAATCATCTTGTAGGGCTTGTGAATCCTTTGGCGATTTGAGTGAGCGCCAGATTTTAACGTCGTCCGTAAATAGGAGGAACTGTGATTCTATGTTCTGGCCATTGATGAAAATAATGAACAGTCGGGTACTTAGAACAGAGCCTTGAGACAGACCGCACATGATTGGTAAGTGGTTGAATAGCACTCACGCACACGAACACTGAGTGATCGGTCGTAATGAAAGCACTTCATTTAAGATAGTAATGATCACCCAATACCGCAGGAGCGAGTTTGAGTAAATCAATGTCATGGTCGATAACGTCGAATGCCTTGAAGAAATCCATAACTAATGCATCCACACCAATGCCCTCATCGACAGATTTGATCTAGTCATTCCTTGCAAGCAGCAATTTGTAAGTTCATCAACGCTTGGCGCGAAAGCCGTGTTGTTGTGTGATCAAAAGTCGATTGGTTTCAACATGTGATACAAATTGGTCAAAGATTATGCTCTCCATGACTTTAGGAATGACTGACAAAAGCACAATGGGGAGATAATTTGTGAGTTGAGACCAGATGCAGCCTTTAAATGTAGGAGTGCAAACACCTATTTTCAAGTTTGGGGGACGGTAGCGGAGTCCATGCAACGTTGAAATAGATGAGATATGTTCAATGCGGCTACTTTCAGGATGTTAGGATGGATGCCGTCTAGTCCTAATGAGTAGTTTTGCTGTAGAGATGAAATCTTCTTGTGGACCGCATAAGAGGTAAACCTTATTTCTGTCATTTTTGTTCGTCATGTGAGGGAGAAGAAAAATGGGAGGAATTCGTAGGATAAATAGGGTTGAAAATGGGGTCGTAGTGTTCAGACAACAGGTTTACAGCTTTCGAGGCGGTTGAGGTGAGCCCGGTTGGGCTTACTGGAGATGGAATTCTATCTTTAACTACGCGTCTCTGATTCAAAAATGAAACAAAATTTTGGGATTGTTCAAAAAGTTGTTAGAGATGTGCGTTTCATATTGGCGTCTGAGATTTGTGCAATAACTTCGCAGTGAACTATAAATTTCACAGTCAGTTCGATTTTGTTCCGTCCGGCAACACCGCCACACCCAGTTTAGCTGTGCCATGGCTTTTCGTGACTAGCAAGACGGAGCAGCGCGTGCCATTGAGTTAGAAACTCGGTCACTATGATGTCGATCTGGTCAAACCTTTAGAAATCCAATGTGTTGGCTGCAACGAGTTGGTGAAAGAGGGGTAGGTCGGTAATCTAGCAGCTTTTAGGGCAAGGTTCGTTATAGAAGTCCGTTAAAGAGATAAATGTGAATGTCAAAACGACGTGATCGCGGTGACCCAGGGAAGGGTTAGAGGAAAGGTTTTTAATCAATTACTTGTTGGTGATGATGAGATCCAGAAAGGGGTGGTGTATTTGTGCCCCGAAACCGAGTAGCTTCATGAACAAGGTTTCATATTGGATAGGTTGCCAATATTTCGGACAACGCGGTGGCAAAGAGGTGGGAGGCATGTTCATCATAAAGACTGCGACAGTTAAAGTCGCCTATTATCAGTATGTGGGAGAATCTTTTACTTAAAGCATGTCGAAGTAATGATAGGCGGGAGGAATCGAGCAGTAGTGTATTACTGGGAGATTTATAAACAACTGCAATCAGGAGAAGACAGTCTTGCTTCATTGAGATTTGGCACCAAAGAACATCAGAGTGACCTAACGCAGGGTCAGTTAATGTTTCGCAACGAAGTGATTCATGAAAATAAAACAGCACACCACCTCCTCTTGTTGTACGGTCACAGTGAAGTAATGACATGTTTGGAAGGGTGAGTTCCGCATCATGAACTGTACTTGATAACCACGTCTCTGTAACTGCTATCAGGTCCCATGAGCACATGAAATGGCGGTAACGGAGTTCCGGAAGTTTGTTCAAGAAAGCAGCAGCATTTGTGTAACAGCATGAGAGGTTACACGATTGCAAATTATGCAGTGTGGCGAAGGGGTGTGCCGTTATTCTGCCGGCCTCACTGAAACCGGCTGCGGCGATTGTTTTGAAGTGGCTGTGTGAAGTTCGCTAACAGACTGATTTATGCTGCTTTTGACTGATTGCTGCGAACTAGGTTTTAGTTTGTCAACTGCGGAGCGGAGACGGGCCTCTGCGGGTGCACAGCACAAACCATATATTAGAAGGTAATTTTTATATTACAGGTCGCATTGCCATTGTAACTGAAGGACGTGGTAAGACGTTTCACAGCAGTCGTCAAATTACAGTGAATTTTGCTGAGTTCGTGGATATAGCGCCTTTGTAAACATTCGTGTAGAGTGTTCTCAGCTAAATCATCAATTTGAAGTTCAGGCACACCGTGGAAAAAAATGCTGCGTTTATCGTTCGTCGATTTCGAATCGTAGCTTTCTTGCTTTTCCATCTGCTCCTGATGCCAAGGAATGTCAGGAGAGATGCGCACGAACAAATTTGTATTTCATAGAAAATGGGCCGAGAGAAAGACCTTTTCAACCTTCTCAGGGGAGTCAAGGATAATTCGAAGTAGATGTGGGGCGTCCGTGTGAGGCGAGTTTGGGCGCTTGGAAAGTCGTACTAAAGAAACCGCGCTTACATCAAGTTGTAGGTTTTCACATATAGAGCTCGCCACTGTTGCGTATCATCTTTCCTGCGTGATTGAAAGCATGAAGATACACTTTCCGGCACATGTGTACATACAATGGTTAGGGATTTCATGTTGTGTTGATTAGCCTTCGGAAATCCGGGCAGTTTCCCAGCGTTGTTTGGTTGTGGTTTTACGCGTTATCGGAAGAGGTAGTGTGTGGTTTTGTTGACCGAGGCGCATTTCGCACTACCGGAACGTGCTTATCACTGGTGCAAGCAGGTGGGGCGTTTGGTTCCACTAAGGACTCGAGGCGTAGCAGTCGGGTGACAATATCAACATACGGGTCCGGAACTGAGGATGTGGTCGCGTTGGCGGTTACCTCCGCGTAATTAGTTTTTTGAGGTGGATCCTCGACTAGTTTCAAGTTCGTTAATTTGTTATCAACAACGGAACTATGCGTTTTTCTACAGCGTTTATTGGCCAGTTTGTCCCTTTAATGCCACGCTCTGCAAGCAACGCAGAAAAAGAATATCTTTTCGGTTTTTGTTTAGTGAGAGAATCGTAAAACGGCTTGAAAATATTTGCTCATCGCAGCTGCTGCCAAGCATCATAGCGATCACACTGGATGGCGGGATCGTCATCATGAAAATCCTGGGTACATTTTGCGCGGTTATTCAGTTTAATCATCTTTTCAACGTGACCCATTGTGCAAAAGAATGATTGTAATTGTATTCTGTAATGAAAGGCAGATATGTGAGCGCGTAATCACTATCTGAAGGAAAGATGAATTAAATCAATTGTAAAACAAATCTTTATGAGCAATCGTGCGAGATAAATTCAGATCGCTCGATTCAACAATGATTGATTAATGGTAAAATAAACATACTGCACTTTGTGACCAACAGATTTGTATTACCAGTTCAAAAAAGATATAAACGATTTACACAAGAATCGAAGTAGTCTTTGCGATTAAACGTGAGGCATTTTGATGCATCTTCATAATGCTTTCACTTTATTATGAGGTGGGTAAATAATCCATTATGTTAATAGTTTGTCACGGTATAACACACGGAATGTTCGTACAAACCGCAGTGGATAATTTGCGGTAGGTCAAAAAGCAGAGGCTCAGGCGTTTAAGGATTTAATTCTACATCGCCAGCTGCATTTAAAGCGCATACTGAGCCTGATCTTGCTGTCCCTACCTGATGATTGCAAAAAGCACGAAACCGGCTGTGGGGTGTGTGTGATGGAAATTAGTGCAAATGAATATTTTTGAGCTGAATTTACGTTTTGGGGCGCACCATAATACGATCGAATGATGGGATATAAGTGTTTTCAACAAGTTCGCATGTGAGTGCATTCTACTGATTGCAAATCATGACGAATAAAATCAACGGTGAATACAAATTTTGTTGATTTAGCAAACATTTGAGTTTAAATAGTCAGAATGGGGTACACTGAAAAGAAGCTGACGATAAGGTAAATTGATGGTTGGTCTATTGACTAACCAAGTGAACATGCATTTTTTAAGTGTGTTTGTTACTTCGTGAGTACAAACTTTGGATTATTGCGAATGTGCATGTTGGCCTGGGATGTACATCATAAACGCATCAGGTTTTCATCATAAACAGCATTTCAAACGAATTAACAATGAGATTTGGGAGTAACAGTCTATCCAACATCGTTCACAGTGATAGACAGCAATCGGTGGTACGATGCCAAATGACGGAATGATCTACTATGATCTGCTAAGACTAATATCTGCTGCTTTAAACAGTGCTTCCGAATTGAGTGGTGAAGAGTCTGCTCTTACCATCTAGTAGGTTTAATGCCAAAAGCTATTAAATTTCTATTGCAAACTCTTTGCACCACAAGTGCGGTTTGCTCAATGGTCCAAATCTTGATTTCAACTCACAATTAAGTAGGTCTATTGAAATACGTCCATCTTTATTCCTGTACACATGACCAAGACATTTTAGGCCAATTGTCGTAGTGGGCTTAACATTTTTGGTTAATCAGCTTTGAAAAGCACTGTAGCTTTCATTTTCACCGCTGTACAATGAATTAGAGTAGCAAGATTTCTCTAATTATTGACATCTAATTTCTTCGGTGCTATTTTCAAACATACATCTATTTGACGGTTGTTATCTATACTCCTTTTAAAATTCATGAATTGCATGGAAAGTCACATTTTCTGAATTACATTGAACTACTAGACATTCTGCAGTTTAAACCAGTGCCCGACCAGAAAATCATATTAAATTTGTTACGAAGTAAATATTAGAGTTTCGGAGAACAAAGACAATATGATATCCTTGATTTGCGTAACCAAACAACGCATATTAAAGCATTTACTGACTGCCTATTCGCAGAATTTTTCTACATCACCAAAAATTAATATTGAAATGAGTGGTATCTGAACCAATTTGCTGGAGTCCTCAGGAACACTTCTCTCAATTAGACGAATTCCCGATATTGATAAATTATACAGGCTGTATTTAATAATGGGTATCAGTTCGATACTGCCAGATCATTTACCCACCTAAGTCTGTATTCCAATTCTCTCTATTCTGTAAAACGAATTTAACGGATGATAAATATTTAAAGCTAGAAAGAAACGGAAAACCTGCCTCCAGACTCATATTTCATTTTTGCATGTCCACAGAACGAATGTCGCATAAATATTGACATGCCATATTGGGAGAGAAAAGAGAATTTATACAATTAGAATCAATCTCACCAAAACAACGTGTATCTTCTTGGTCTTTCTAAAAACACTTTCACTTTTTTTCAGCAGTGTAATACAGCACCAAGATTACAAACAGGTTCACATTACTAACAGCTTCGGAGATCACGAATCAACCGTAATGGAAACGATTAGAATACCTCTGTCAACAAACTATAAAGGTTACGGGTCTGCGTCTCTTAAAATAACATTTTTACGAACGATATGATGAAATCAATTATGACTTACTGGAAAGCTAATCACAGGAAACTTGCAACGTATGCCAGAATGAATGAGATCAGACTTTCTACAACTAAATCACCTAATTAACCACTGCTTTAACAATCAGACGGGACTTGGGTTAGAAATATTTTGGCAATTCTAAAAACGAACAATTTCGGACTCTCCAATGGTCGGACATATAAACGACCCATGCGTTCTATCACTGAATACGAAAACCACAAACAATTTCCCATTGTCGCAACAGGGGATTGGAGAGAGAAGCCGAAATTGATTACGTAGCGACATTTTAGGTGAATACCCGGTCAACTGCGAGGCACCATCAGAATATGAGATATCAAGTGTTTTACGACGAATGCAGAATGGTAAATCGCCAGGTGAGGACGGAATTTCCGTTGAACTTATTAAAGCCTGTGCCGACGTATTATTATCTCCGCTACATCGGCTGTTTTGTTCGATCTGGGAGACGGAAGTTTTCCCATCAGACTGGGGATGTCTATCATTCTACCACTGCCGAAACGTGGAGATAAATCTGTGTGCTCCAATTACCGCGGAATAAGTCTAATCGACACCGCTGCTAAAGTGTTTGCAACGCTCCTGCTTAATCGGTTCTCCGCCGAAAGAAATCTGCGCACCAGAGTTAACCAAGGTGGATTTCGCCCTGGGATGGGTTGCGTAGATCAAATATTTACTTTGCGCAGGATCCTCGAGCACCGTGCACGGTATCAACAGCAAACGATAGCTTGCTTTATTGACTTCCGCGCCGCCTTCGACTCCGTAGACCGTGGTTGTTTATGGGACATCATGCTATCGGATGGGGTTCCATTAAAGCTCGTCAACCTAATCAGAGCCTATTACAGCTCTACAAGGGCACGGGTTCGTGTCTACGGTGAAGAATCGCGTGAATTTAACTTGCACACAGGAGTCAGGCAAGGTTGCCCGTTATCGCCGGTTATGTTTAACTATGTCGTAGACTGGATAATGAACCAGGCGTTAACAGGGTATCAAGGGGTGCAAATTTCAACGGATCTATGGATTTCCGACCTTGACTACGCTGACGATATAGTCGTTCTGGGCGACAATACCGAAATGCTGCAAAGCGTTTTAGACCGCATTAGTGCCACTGCCGCGAAAGTCGGTCTTGAGATAAACGCGGCTAAGACCAAGGCATTTTTTATTCCGACACACCAGGCATCCAGCCACTTCGCGTCCAGGGTTGTCCGATCGAATACGTTCCAGTCTTTAAATACCTCGGCTCAAGTATATTGCCCAATGGTCAGGCGAAAGATGAAGTGAAGTTAAGGGTCGATCGTGCTCGTAATGCGTTTTTGCAGTTGAAAGGCACCCTTTGGCGCAAGCCCGGGATCAGCCTAAAAACTAAGACGCGTGTTTATCAAGCAGCGATCCGCCCTGTACTGCTTTATGGATGCGAGACATGGCCTTTAAGGTCACAGGATGTACGCACATTAGAAGTGTTCGACCATTGGTGCCTTAGGGTAATCTTGGGCATCCGATATACTGACCGAGTATCTAACGCAGCCGTACGAGAGCGTTGCAGCGGACTATCTCCACTTTCCGCTCACATACAACGGCGAAGGCTGCAATGGTTTGGCCACGTCCTCCGAAAGACAGACACAGCACTTCCAAAACTCGTCATCGACCCCAAACCCGTTCGCACCTGGCGTCGGCGGCAAGGTGGTCAAGTGAAAACCTGGCTGTCAACTGTGAAAGAGGATGTAGACACCCTGGGTCTGCGTACCGTCTACGGAGTTCGCAGGTGGGAACGAGACTGGATCACGATCTGCAACGATCTCGCCTCCGATCGACGTGCGTGGGCTGGTGCGATCCGAGACATCAATGAAGCCGGCTAATCCACTCGTGGAGCCAGCCGCACAAAAGTAAAGTAAGTAAGTATTTTAGGTGAAAGAGACGCGGCTGACAAATATCTGACAAATTGGTACATTTCGCTCTAACATTAACAGCGAAGCTTCCCGCATCGCAATCCCCCACATAAATGGTATTTTGATTATCAACTTGGGTAAACATGTTCAACGCGAATCACGTTCACTCACAAATCGCACAACACATGAGAAGCCGGTTTGTCGAGGTGTTAATTACACACAAGATATATAATGAATCACGCACTTATCTTATACAAACAAACAAACAAACATTCACAACAGTGATCCTCAACATTTCTGCCAAGTTTGTCACTTTGATCTTATCTCCCAGTCGATTTCATGCTAACTGGGTCAATCCAGCACATCATTACGCAAGGCTCGTTTGACCGGCAATATAGAGTTTCATATCGTTCGATTACGGCTGAACTCCTCCGTCTTTTAATGGTCCCAAAGAAATAGTCTCTCAAAATCCCAAAATTGACGAGCTCGCAGTATTCAAATTGATTCAAATTGATTCAAAGTTCTAATGGTCTAAAAAGCATTTAGCTTAACAATAACCATAGGATGGAGTTATGATGTATATACAATAAGAAAGAACAGGGAAACTCATGTAGTGTAAATCGTATTAAAATTTGAGTTCTCTCTCAAGTATTTGTCCAAATTAGCTTCAAAAATATCCAGGTTGGCTGAGCGTGTAACAGTGGAGGGGAGGGTGTTCCATGTTAAACTTACACGTACAGCATACGAATATCTTCGACAGTTTAGTCTTGAAGTGGGAATAAGCACTGTAAGTTCATGTTTCTGACTGGCACGGCGTGGCGAACGTGTGAAAAGTTTGGACAAGGTATGGTTAGGGACGTGCATAATATTGTACATCAGTATGAATTCACCTCTTAGTCGACGACAGCGAAAGTCGAAAAGATTGAGACTCCTCAAACGTTCTTCATATGGTTTAGCAGCTAGTCCGGGTAGAAGATTTGTGGTTCGGTGGTAAATACGCTGCAGAAGATTGATGACTTTTTGAATCCAGGGTGACCGAGTCTAAACAGCGTACTCCATCGCTGGTCTCAGATAGGTGTTCATGATGCGGGGCACCGACTGATTCGAGAATCTGCCGAAAATCCGTTTCAACAACGCCAATACTTGTGACGCCTTTTTGTAAACCGCTTTGCACTGCAGTGAAGTCTTCAGGCTTGAAATGTTTCAAACACCCATATCCTGCTCTTCAGCTGTCCAAAAGAGTTGGTGGGAACCAAGAGTGTAGTTGTAATTCACGGTCTTTCCCATGTTCAACACCTTGCACTTTGGGAAGTTAAATGGTAGTTTGTTTCTCAGAGACCAATCGTGCAATGTGTTTAGAAACTTTTGCAAAGTTTCACAGTCATCATTTCTACGTATGCTTCTCCAAAGCCTGATATCGTCTGCAAATAACCTTACCTTGAATTTAACACGTCCGGGTAGGTCGTTTGCGTAGATCAAAAACAAAATCGGTCCGAGGACAGAACCCCAAGGCACACCGCTTGTAATTTTAAATGGTTTCGATAAGGCGCCGTCAACTCTAACTTGGACACTCCTGTCGCGTAAATAGTTTTCTAGCAAAGCAATAAGTTTTCCTGTTATCCCGTGCAATTGAAGTTTCTGGATTAAAATACTATGATTGACGCGGTCGAAAGCCTTTGATATGTCTAAAAGGCATGCGTGGATGGAGTAACCATTGTTCACACACTCAGTCCAGTCGTTTAAGGTGAGCAAGAGGTTAGATAGACATCAGTCATATTTCCTGAAACCGTGCTGTTCAGTCGCAAGCAGTCTATTGGTTTCGAGGTAATGGGTGATCTTTTCCGCTACTAAACTGTCCAGCACTTTAGAAATTACTGGCAACAACATAACTGGTCTATAGTTCGCAGCGTCAGATCGATTCATGCCCTTGTAGATTAATGTGATGATGCCAGATTTCCATTCTGCGGGAACGATACTATTTTCGAGCGAAATTTGAAAGAACGTGCTGAGTGGACTACACAATGAGGATACGCATCGTTTGAGGATAAAAAAGTGATTCCATCTGCTCCTGGTGAATTTGCGGTATTCAAACGAAGAAGTCGGAGCATGACACACTCATTGTTTATTGAGATTTCATTTAGTAATTCATCGGAAACGCCGATCGAATGCAGCGTAAGATGCACTGATTCCTTGAAACTAAAAACTTTGCAGTAGTAACCTGCAAGAACTTCGGCAGCCTCGAACGCAGTCGTTGTTAGACCATGAGGTGTGCGTAGTGCTGAGATTCCCGGCTTAATTTTTGATGTAGTGTTAACAATCTGGTACAGGACTTTAGGATTTCGCTCCATTATGGTCAGCAGTCTTGCCTGATGAGACAGCTTGTCCTCGGTCATAAAAGAGGTGACCTTGTGATTCAACAGACGATATGTTTCCCAATTATCTGGCATCGGATTCTGGGCATAGTTTTTCCATGCGTCGTTGCGTATCTTAATCCACTTGTGCGGCTTCTCAATGTGAAGGTGAATCGTTTTTTAGTTGTCTTTGGCACAAATCTGGAATGTAGGTTTTTTTCATCACACAGATTTTCTATGAAGTTTATCCAAGAACAATGCACGTCCGTGGTGTCTGGTTTCCAGTCAGAAATCGTTCGAAAAGTATTGTGAAGACTTCCAATATCCAGTTATAGTTCAGTTTTGTTGATGTCATTCATTCTTCCGGCTTGACGCACATAATCGAATAAGAGGACCAGGTGGTCACTAGAACCCAATGTAGTTTCGCATCCGAGATTTTCGACGGCGTGTTCCTCACTCGTTAGTATTAGATCCAAGACGGGTGGCATGTCACGTTCTCTATATCTAGTGTTATCAAATACGTTGTTATAAAAAGGAATATCAAAGATCAGTTCTTGAAACGCATCGTCGAGCGAATTCATCGAAAGAACGTTTTTCTTCATCGAATTTGGAAGGTTGAAATCTCCCATAACTAGGAGTGGCGTTTGAAATCTGGCAGCCAGAAGCCGAATTTTCTGGATTATTTCAACATTATGCGCGTCACTTGCGCTTGGAGCCCTATAAATCACGCCAACAATGCAGTCCTCTCCAGTTGTCAGCTTACTTGAGCACCACAGATTATCCTGTACACGTAGGTCAATTTCTCTGCATGATAAATGTTGGTTGTAGTAAAGTGCTACGCTACCGCCGCGTCCTGTACGGTCTTGACGGAGAAGAGACATCCCTTGCAATGCCAATTCATTGACTGATAAACGAGGTTCAAACCATGTTTCGGTAATTGCAACTGAGTCCGGTGAGTGCTATATACAGTATCAAGCTCAGGTATTTTGTTTCTCAGACACTGCGCGTTCGTACAGAGACACTTCATTGTTTTATAGGTTTACAATGATGGACAATGTGAAAGATTAGTTTTAGTTTAAGTTGTGATATGTTTGGCAGAGATTGAGGGTTGGTGTGCATAAATTTAATCCGGTTCACAGTATACAGCTGAGGCGTTGAAATCGTATCTACTTTTCCGACTGGGCAGGAGGCGGACACAGAACGTTTTTTGAAGAGCTAATTGAAATGACTTGACTTAGGCTTGCGAGTGGTATATTGTCTGCAGGATCTAGTTTATTTGATTTCGGAGCACTCATTCTGACACCACTCGGTAGCTTGCGACTGTTTTAAGTCCATTATGCTCGAATCAAGGCAGCCATATTGTTAGTCAGGAAGGTGACTTTAAGCGGTCGGGGTCCATCTTTTTGTATTGGATGGACTTGGGTATCCTAAACATATCTATTGCGACAGTTTCATTTACATCGATAGTTTGGGATATAAACTTCCATTGTTGTCGATCGGGTTTTCCTGTTTGATTAGGTGCTAGATTTTCAGCACACTCAGGAACACCAAGCAGTACTAAACTTCTTAAACTTCTTGCTGATGCCGGATCGATGGCTTTTGATTTGCGTTACCACCATGAGAGATCAGCGAAAATACGGAATTTTGAGCCACCAACACTTCTTAATAAGTATGAGTCTGATAGTATGTTTTCCAGGTCGCTTTTGTTCTCCAATATCACCTTGCGTAATCTCGGAACACCCTGATGGGGTGATTTCGGGTGTCGACTTAAATGAATTATAGCTGAGGGTTTTATGGGAACCAGGTTCATCATGCCACAGATTCTGCTCGTGCTTTCCTCCTGTCGTTGAACAGTGCATCATTTGTGTGAGGAACGTTAGTGCATATTACGCTGAGACTATGGGTCTTCTTCATAGAACCACCAGCAGGTTGCACCGGTGCTGGTCGATGAGGTGTCTCACTGTTAACTGTATTCATTTTCCTCTTTACATTCACAGCAGATGCTGTCTTTCGCAAATTAGTAACAAAATCATCTCTATGGCTACTTTGTTGTCGCATAGAATCACCACTAATCACCAAAGATGAACCACTAAACAAAGTTGACTTTTGTGGTGTTTCATCGCTGATTTCCGCTAGGGGCGATGATGCATGCAAAACCTGTTTATTCGCGATTATAGCAATATTAACTCGCTGTAGACTTTGCTCTAGAGCAGACATTCGTTTTTCAATTTTGTCTTCAAAATCTTTAGATTTTTCAAAAACGAGTGCTGATATTGTCCTACAAACGGTGTCTTCAGTGGTGTGGCGAAAGCCTTCATTGGATTGTCTACAGTTATCAAGGAATATAAGAAACAGATGGATGTTCTTAGTTGTTCACAGGACGCACACAGTCATCAGTCAAATTATTATCACATGACGCGTGTTGATGGAAACCGCAAGAAGCACATTTAACTGAAACGCTATCAACGCTTACCGGGGTTAGACATGTGGCGCAGAGGTCACACGGATCCCGTGTTGTGGTTACAGCTAGATCGATCGATTTCTTTGTTCGGGCGGTAGACCTCGTTACATGTTCGCACTTGTTCCTGGGATGCGTAGGGCTTGCCTTTTGATCAATAATTAGTGTTTTGCGAGTTGAGTAAGCTGCCAGTGGTTGCTGGCGTGTTTTCGGCATTGAACAAATAATCCGCAAAAAATCAATGATTACAGAAGATAGAATATGGAACAAGGTGTTGAACCTGTAGCCTAATGTGATCTTTCTAATGATAGCAAAATTGACAAGGTAGCTTGTTCTGCAAAAATCGGCCTTTTTCGTCAAAACTGGTAACTTTGCTGTAGTTCGACTTGCGTGATCGAAAAGTATGAAATCCGATAGACGTTTTCGAGTGGTAGACAGAATATTTTAAACGGTATAAACCCGAGCAGATGCAACGGAGATATGGACAAAAATGTCAGAGAAACTAAAAATACGACCGCACGCGGAATGAAAATCGTCTACGATTTTAGGCGCTTCGTGCTCTTGTGCTTTGTTGGTGGGTGGAGTTCTGCATATCATTCGAAAGCTCGTTGTAGGCTCTCAACGCAAATGCACTTTGAACCCTCACACTAGATACAAACGCCCAATGCTTGACAAACAATTTTGCTGGAATGGAAGTTGCCTGAACTAAGCCCTTGCTCGACATCATAGCTAAAAATTCTACATGGTTCCAACAAGTACTTTTCCTAGAGTAAAGAGAGGAGAAGTGCTCTACCCATCTTTCCAGTTGCAAAGTTTTGTCAACAATCTGGTTACCAGATACAGACTTAATGGGAGCCATTTTAAGTTTGTTTGGACCAATGGCTGTCTTACACATAGTCTTGCAGTCTGTTCGACCTAATTTCTAGCTGCTTTTAGAAGTCGTAAGATTTCATCTGTTCACATACCCTAAACTTTAAGAATGCTGACCGTTTCTCATCCAACACAGTAGTCATCTCAAAAGATTTTTCTTCGAACTGGTCGCTCGTTCGAGCTTTCTTCGGAACGAAAGTGGAAAGTGCGACTTGGTATATGCAGCTTTTTAGCGATTAGCCGTTTTCTACAGCCGATTAGAGTGGGGTTGTCTATTTGAACTCTGATGTGAAAGCGTTTGCAAATCGCGCAGCTATATTAGGTTCGCAAATGCGAGTGACGTCTATTCCTTGTTTAGCATATAATTTGGTGCCGTTAAATCTTGACTGGGGAAGCTTCCGTTTTGCACAAACTAGCAAATGGTCAGTGTCGCATTCTGCGTTTTGATATGATCTGCTGATGAGTGCGCTTCCTATATTAATGCGTCCATCAAGAATAAGATCATGCTGATGCCAATGCTTAGAACCAGGATGTTTCCGAGAGAATTTATGCTGTGGTTTTGTTTGAAAGAAAGTGTTACTGACATGGAAACTGAATAGTTTGCACAGTTCTAAAAGGTGTTGTCCAGTTTCATTGCTTTTTCCTACTACGAACCTTTCGAGACAGTTTTGCCAAGACTCGTAATCTGCACCAACTCTGGCATTGAAATAACCCAATACCACAAAACCGTTCATTGTAGCACGTTGTTGGGGACTGTTGTGAGATTATGAAAAAATTGTATTTTTCAGCAGGCAAGGCAAAGAGCGTCCATACATAAACGTTGATCAACTTATTGGTACCAGAAATTCATTTCAGATTTAAAGTCCAAATCCTTTCGTTCTTGCTTCTGCTCGGTTCTGTGCTCGGTTCCATGCTGTCGAGGCTCATCAGAACCCAATTGTTTCTAACAAAAATGTGTTATCTTTTTATGTTAGCATAATAGTGTCTAATAATCGCGTCTCTTAATTCAAGTTAAATCGAGTTTTTTAATGGTATACAAAGCAACAAACTTAACATCAACCATAAGATGGTAAACATTGAAATGTAAGTGTGTAAACAAGATAAGAAATCAGATTAAGTGGTATATAAGTGTTCAGGAAACGAATAATTCAATGAAAATTCGTCTAATTTCGTTTTAAATTCATGCAAGCTAGTGGAGTGAACAGCGATATAAATCACGTACACCGAGTTGCCGGCATCCAAGAGATCAGACAAACATTCTATTGCTAAAAGTAAGTTTTTCAGGCAACATCGTTTTATTCTGTGCTATGGAGCTTAAAATTATTGATATCGAACTGATCCTGCAACTCACCAGTGATGATTTACTACATTACTTATGATAGCACTAGTTTTAAATCTATCGGACGAAAGTTTACCGAATTTTTTCTCTCGTCACACTTGTAGATTCAATGTTATTCAAGGTTTATAGTGGTCTGAAATACAATATGATTAAAAATTACCATAGGATAGTAAAAAATGAAATTTAAGTGTATAAACAAGATAAGGAAGTAGATTAAGCGGTATAGAAGTGTTTGCAAAACGAATAATTGAATAAAAACGCGTTTAATTTCGTTTTAAATTCATGCTAGATAGTGAAGTGAGCAACGGTAGAAGGTAAACTGTTTAGTAAAACAGACACGGACGGAGTAAAATACTTTCTACAGTTGAAGTGAGAATGGGGTACCACCAGCATTTCTTCATGGGCCCGATAATTTCTCGTATACAATCGCGTGAAAATATCCTGTAAGGGATAGTTCGGGGTATTGAATGTTTTGTAAAGTAGGTTAAGGTCTCCACTCAGTCGTCAATAGGGAAAACCGAACAGATACATATGAGCAATACTTTCTTTATAAGGCTTGTTTCTGATGCTTAGAACTAGTTCTGTTGAGCGGTGATAGATTCCCTGTATAAGTTCAATATCCTTCCTGTCCCACACAGACAATGACTGCACACCATATTCAATGACTGGTATGAAGTATGTTTTTTAATGACCAGCTGTGAAGTGTATCAAGATCTTTTTGTAATAGCAGAGAGTCTTCTGGGTTACCGATGCAACGCCATATCTTTATGTCGTCAGAAAATAACGAAATGATGGATCGAACAATTTCTGGTACTTCATTTACATAAACCAGAAAGAGGATCGCACCAAGGACTGAACCTTGGGGAACTTCGCTAGTTGCTACTATTGGTTTTGATGATGCATATCAACACGTGCATGGGTAATGCGATTTGCTAGGTAGTCATTCAGCCAATTCAACAACATTCAATTGATACCAAGCCTTTCAAGCTTCTGTAGTAGTAGGATATTGTCAACACGATCGAATACTTTTGAGATATCTAAGCAGCAGGCGTGTATTGTCCGTTCTTCATCTTCCGATTTTGTCCAATTATCTAGCGTAATCTTTAAATTAGACAAACAGGAATAATTCCGTCTATTTGCGCTCGATAATTTAGTTCAATATTAACCTATGTATTATACATTTTATTATAAATGTTTGCAACGATTTTTGATTTCCGTTTCTATAGCCGCCTCACGAAATATTGGATTGAATATCGAACACATGGTTCCGTTGGTGCAAGTGACACGAATAATAGCATGGCAATAATATCCATCTTTTGATTGTATTTGAGAATGAAGAGACTTTTGCGGCATTTCAGATTTCTCTCATACCAGAAGAAATTTTTGAAAATATTGTTTAAAATTGTCGACTGTCGACTGTCGCAAACCACCAAAAAAATCTGTACGCTCGGTTGGTTAGTTAGCCACTTACTGTCCTGCGCAAGTTAAATGAAACGTGACTAATCTGATTTCGTCCGTTCAAGATGTATCTTGAAAAGTTGAATCAAGTTGAATTTTTTTGTTGTGACAGAATTTTTATTTTTTATCTGATTATTGTTATCATGGTTGTAAAATGCCTAATTGAACGATGATCGACTTGGATCTACGTGCCGCTATTCTATTTTGTTTCAATCTTGGTGACGTCCCCTGTTTTCTGTTTTTTATATCCCACAGCTGTTAGGAATATTGTTTATAAACCGCCGATCGGACGAAGCGATCACGTTGTCCTAGAATTCGAGTACGTTTGTAGCGCTAGACGCAATCGTGACGGGACAAAATGCGTCAGAATTGTGAACTACCGTGCTTTGTGTGCCGAGTTACAAAGCACTAGTTTCGCACAACTGGATTACTCCGATCCGGATAGTCATTGGCGATCTCTCCTACAACACCTCAAATCTATATGGGAGGAACATTCAATGTTTGCTTTAAACAAAACGTCTCAACGAAATAAATTTTTACTACGAAGCAGGACTAAAAAGTGGATGAAACAAAGGGCAGTAGCGTGGGAGTTTCACAAGGCTACCAACACAGCTGATTCTTGGGCACAATTTACACGACTGCGAAACAAAGTTATCAGCTTAATTCGAGATGATAAACAAGCTTTCCAAACGCAATTGATTTCTCAGATGCACTAGAATCCGGAGCTCCTATATAGACTCGTAAACGATAGAACGAATATTAAACCGGAGTCTTTGCCCTAAAAACTTCGTACGGCTTCACAGAATCCATTAATCAGACCGTTGACTTGTTAGCAGACTTTTATACCGGAGATTTTGCGCCGAAATCCGCGGAGCCTGAACAGGAACTAATCATTCGACTTGACCGACCGACCTTGAGTGAAGTATTGATTACTTCGAAGGTGGTAGCGCAGCAGTTACGAAAATTAAACGTAAGGAAATCTCTAGCACCAGACGAGATATCTCCAAAGCTGCTTAAAACCCGTCATGTACAGCTATTTTAACCTCTATCCTGCATGTTTAATAATTTGCTCCAAGCTGTCGTGGTGCCAAAAGACTGTAAACTGGGACAAATAATACCCATTTACAAAGCTGGTAGCCGTTCTGACGTTAAAAATTACACGCCGGTGACATTGCAGTCTCCAGTATCAAACGTTTTTGAGCGAATAATAACCGCAGAAATAGTGCTACATCTGGAAACGAACCAACTTTTGGCAGTTGCTCAACATGGATTTCGCAGAAATCGCTCTTGTCTAACAAATTTGCTGACAAGCTCAGACGATTGGACGAGGTTTGCAGATGCGGGTGTCTGTATTCGTGCGTGCTACCTGGACATTTCTGAAGCTTTCGACAGAGTTGATCATAATTTACTCTTGAACAAGCTAAAGAAACACGGTGTTGTTGGAAGACTATACGAATTGCTAAGAGATTACCTCAGCAACAGACACATCCGAGTTCGTGTGGACGGCCTATTATTGAAGAACATCGATGTCACTAGCGGAGTTCCACAAGGCTCAGTGCTTGGACCAATACTGTTTCTAGTCTATATGAACAATATACCACTACCAAATGATAGTAAGATGGTTTTGTTTGCTGACGATATAAAAGTATGGAGGCAAATCAGAAATGCTGACGATTGTATCTTGCTGCAAAACGATTTGAGTACTTTGTTCAACTGGTCATCTGAAAATAAACTGTCATTGAATATGCAAAAGTCGAAGATGATTCAGATTGGTCGTGACCTTGGCTTTTTCTATCCATACAAGCTCTATAACGTCTGCGACGTGAGTAATGCGTATTCCACCCGTTTCTTAGTTCGACAAACTCAAAACCACAATTCGGATGTTATACGGTACTGTAATTAGCAACAATTACAACAGCAATAATTATACAAACCTCAACTGTAAAGGAACGTACAGCAAACAGTGGAGCCAAAATACTCCAGAATCAATTATATCAAATGCAAACAAGTTCAATGACGACCTGAGATATAAATAGAATGAAAGGAGTTACCAAAATTGCCGTCCAAAATGTCTATCAAAGACAAGACACCCAAAAGTGGTGTCAAAATTCAAACCAAATTACAAGTGCCCAAAATGGCAATCAAATTCAACAACAATGACCGACAATGGCCGAAACGAACAATTCAAACAAATAATTGACCAAAGGCGTGTAAAGAAAAGATTTAAAATAGCAAGTTTTTAATAACAAAAGAAATGTTTTCCATCAAATACAGCATAAATATAAAATACCGGAAAATATAATCAACAAATTTTAGATTCTGGAAATTGTTTCAAAATATAAGGTATAGACGAAGGAAAAGAAAGAATTTCATAAAGTTGCATCTTACAAGCTCGGCGACATTAACCTGGAGTACACTGAAAATGAACAGGACCTAGGTGTCTGGATTTGCGGCAGTTTGAAAAATTGTCTACAATGCGAAACCTTTTACAAAAGCGCGTCTCGGCTGCTCGGCATGCTACGGCGGATATTTGGACGTTTTTCCCTGAGGTGTTTTCCTCTCATGATGAATACATATATACACCCGGTTCTAGATTATGCCGCACAAGCCTGGACACCATGGCTCCAAAAAGACATCTTACTCCTGGATCGCATATACCGGAGAGCTTCTAAGCTTGTCATTGGTCTCGAAAATATGTTATTCGCCAGGCGACTCAGACAACTGGAAATGAGTACACTTGCACAAAGGAGAATGCGAGGTGATCTCATCCTCGCATACAAAATACTAACTACTGTATCCCACCCCCTGGATATATTATTCCACCTTCGAACTTCCAGCAACAGCCGTGGCCATGGTTGCAAGTTGGAAATACCACATTCCAAACGGAACTGCCGCAGGTATTTTTATTCCGTCCGTGTGTGCTTTGCTTGGAATTCCCTACCTTCCGATTTGGTAAGCTCAAACAGCTTATCTATATTCAAATTTTAACACCTGACGATTATATGAGAGCTAATCGCATTTTTCCCCAACTCTTATAGCTTATGTCCCATGCTTTTGATTTACTTTAATATATATATATTATTATATCTATATATATATTATATATATAATATATCTCTATTATATATATATCTACTATATATATATATATATTTGTACATATATTCCACCTTTGGTAAGTAAGTTAATTGGTTTCAAACCATAAATCTTGAATCTGAATCTGAATTAATGACAATGCGATAGAAAATAGAAAACGTTTGAACCCTACTGGGAAGCACGTTAAGTGATCGTAATAACACTGGCTGGTCCGCCTCACGAGCTTCTTGATGTTCGGCCCCTTCTTTAGGTAAGTCCTAATTTAAAACCTAAACCCGAACCGTTCTTATGCGTGAGTTACAGCAATGATTCATTGATAGCCAAGGAAATGATAGCTCGCTTGTGCTGATACAGTGTGTACGACTTTTGATTGTATTGACAATCAATGAAACGTCCCAAGTTGAGTGACGCGCAAAATCCCAAGAGGTATATCAGAACCCAAAGCGGATTTGTCTATAAATGCGGTACTGTATTGAAGCAATCAAAATATAGTAAAAACATACCTCAAATATTGGGGTCAACCGGGTAAAAATCCGGATCAATGTCAAAAACAATATCGAGCGCGTATCACGTTACGCACACGAGTCCAAACGGGAAAATGGCGCAGATAAAATGGAGTCAAATTATTCAAAGAGAAAGAGTAAAACAAAAGTGCAGTAAGAAACAAGAAAAAAGTGGAAAGTGTTTGGATTTCAAAATTCACATGAAATATTACAAATAGATGTTGGAAGGTGAAAGGATCCAACACCGCCCCCCAAAGCCACCTTGGCTTTCTAACTATTATCACCTTCCAAAAACCATACTCGGCGTATATCTCGTTTAAGCTTTCCATCTGCAGTGCGATGCAATACTTTACGCACATGTCCGTCTGCATCCGATATGATAGCCCTTTTCCACGAACTGCGCGATGCATTCTCGTTCTGGCAGAGAACATAGTCACCGACAGCAAATTCACTCCTGTAATGCTGTTAGTCAAATCAGGACCAGGTGAAGATAGACGTTTGGTACCGACAACAACCGGTGACGGAAGACCCGCTTTCTTCGAATTCGCCGGCGATCCTAAAGACATTGCTTTCACACAGGAAACAGCAACATCATCGTCACTCGAATCAGAGCCCGAACTGGACGCAGCAGCACGCTTCGATCCAGCGGCACCAGTTAACGAAGAGCCTTTGGCTATCAGGGGCGTCGCTTTCGTGGACAACGCTGCAACCTTTGCATTTCCTGCAGCAACCACTGCAACATCATCGTCCCTGAATCAGAACTCGACGTAGCATTACGTTTCAAACCGGAACCTAACAAACCAGCACTCTTACCAATCACGTTGGCTTCGGATATTATATGTTTATCTTTTACTGACACAGACAGCGCACAATTATCCCGATTATTGCAAAATTTACTATCAAACAATGTTACGTCCTCAGCAATATCCCTTTGTGTGCTGAGACAATTCATAGATGCTTCACACAATGCTGTCGAAGTTGGACCAATTATCGTCCATCCCAATGGCGTCGAGTGTGCAAACGGCTGTTTTGCTCTGCCAAGCCTCTGTTCCAACACCCAGTGCACTTCCGGGACGTTTGTCAGTCCTCTCCGTGCCGGGTGGCACATGAGGCGAAGACAACTTCACGCCAGTGGTTTCGGTCTGTCGCTGCTTCCTTTGCCGTCTGCACCGTGAATCCTTGTGCATGTAGTTCGCGTTCCAACGTTCTGCACCAAGTTTCCATGGGCCGCCCCTTTTTTCCTTTACCTTGCGGACGCCAGTGAATGGCGACCTTTGTATGCGAACTGCGATCCTTCCTGCAGACATGACCGAACAACGGATCTGTTGTCTTCGTTTCCCTAGCAATGTAGGTTTCACGGGATAGGGTTGCTAGCCCTAAGCCCAACCCTCCTTCTTTCTCAGACGGGCTTGGGACAGTCCTCGGAGGAGTTTCCGGGACGTTTACTCCCAATAAAATACGAACTCGTTTATCTGGTATACGGATTAGCTTCGAATCGAAAAGGTGGTTCAAATGCTTCAATGACTGTTCAGAAAAAGTCACCTCTTTCACTGGGAGAGAATTCATCACGTAGGCCTGGTCGACATCTAGCTTGACACCATCATGCAGCGACTGAATTCCAAAGGACGTGACAGTAGTTTTTTGTTTACGTGTGCCATACACTGAAGTTACATCAATGTAGGCTTGTTCACCTGACAGTCCCAGTTCTTCGGCTAAATCAGCAGTAACCAAAGTTGCGTCAGAGCCATTATCCAAAAGGGCGTTCGTAAGCACTACCCTAATCGGACCCATTACTCTTACAGGAATGATGGACAACAAACTGCCACAGCTTCGTGTACGTGTCGAATTGATCATTATTTCAGACTCACCTTTGACAGTGCGATGCAAGAGTCTGTGATGTTTGACGTTGCATCCATCCTTTCCACATCTAGTAGGTACTCTGCAATCAGCTACTCTGTGATTTGGTTGAAGACAGTTAAAGCAGAGTCTGAAAGTTTTAATTCGCACCACTTTTTCAGCGTGAGGTAACCTATCGAACACAGTGCACTCTTGTAATGTATGTGTCATGGAGCACTCTGGGCATCGTTAAGACTCAGTCGTTGGAATAACATTCATGTGAACTTTCCTAGTATTCATATGCATCGGTGAACTAGCATTCGATTCACGACCACTTGCTAAGGTACCGAAACAGTTGGTAGCTATTGAGACTTGTCTGTCCAAAAAACTGACTAAGTTACCGAACGTCGGCTCCTCGTCATATCGCATTATTTCATCCACACGTTCAGCCCACTTGTAACGCAAATGTTTAGGTAAACGCTCAACAATTAGCTTCAAATTTGTCATGTTGTTCAGCTCACCTAAACGATTCAACTGTCCAAGTGCGTGTCAGGTTTAGAAGCGAACCGATGTCATTCTGATTAATGATGTCGCCATTGAGAATCGCTTTCAAAAATAACTGGACGATATCATGTGGGCGACCGAATTCTGTCTTAAGGATGCGTCGAGCTTGAAGATATCCTTCACTATCTGGGAGGTGAACACAATGTTCAATAGCGTTCTTCGCAGAACCACTGCAGTAATGTAATAAATACATTAATTTGCGGTTATCATTAGAAATGCGGTCTTCGATGGTCATCTCAAAGGATTTGACGAATTTGCAGAATTTCATCGGATTACCATCGAACTTATCTATGTCTATCTTAGGTAATCCATCTCCACGCATGTCAGAATACCGCGTCGAACCAGATGCGTTCATCAGCATCTCAAAACAGGACATTCGTTCTCGGATTTAGATGAGCGCAATGGACTTGGAGCATGTTTACGCATTAGGATCAGGTCGATTTCATTATCGTCTTTGATATCATCGGGTGAATCGAAATCGTGCATCATATTTAGCTTCGCCTCTAGGCTGTGTCTACAAATATCCAGCTCCTTCAATTTAATGGCTATTTCTTCCTCGTATATTTCTTTAGCCAATTTTCGACGGCGTTCCTTATGATCATCAAACGCTCTAGATTCAACACCTTTAACATCACCTAAGCTAGGAGGACGGTGCTGGACAGGTAAAGTTAAAATGGCAGAGTTTAAAGGCAAATTATTAAAATTATCGTTCGAGGAAGGTATACGTATGGGAGTATGCACAGATTTAACAGGAGAATTATTAAAAATAGTAGAAAGTTCATAAACGGGATCGGGGTTTAAAATAACGTCATCGAATTTGCTAGACGACTTGCCAGTCCTTGTTCTAGGCATATTTGAAGATGAGATATTCTCCGTCGTGTGAACCAAATGCCGAGCCAAAAATCCAGCGATGATCGAAGGATTCTCCACGCAATAAAAGTATTTGAGTACTTTTGATTGTATTTGACAATCAATGAAACGTCCCAAGTTGAGTGACGCGCAAAATCCCAGAGGTATATCAGAACCCAAAGCGGATTTGTCTATAAATGCGGTACTGTATTGAAGCAATCAAAATATAGTAAAAACATACCTCAAATATTGGGGTCAACCGGGTAAAAATCCGGATCAATGTCAAAAACAATATTGAGCGCGTATCACGTTACGCACACGAGTCCAAACGGGAAATGGCGCAGATAAAATGGAGTCAAATTATTCACAGAGAAAGAGTAAAACAAAAGTGCAGTAAGAAACAAGAAAAAATGGAAATTGTTTGGAATTCAAAAAAATTCACGAAAAAAATCTACCAAAATAGATTTTGAAAGTGAAGGGATCCAACAACGACAATCCGATGAGTGATTTTCCTTTCGCACATAACGTTGATCGTCAACTAGAATCGGAAGTGGTCAAAGCGACACAGAGAGTCATGAACGATTCTGCTTCACTGCCAAAGGTTGAGTTATCATCATTTGATGGTAATTTAGTCGACTACTAAAAATTTATAAAGCAATTTGAATGCCATGTGGAATCAAAAACTTGTGATTCTGGCCAGCTTTTGTTGTATCTCACATATTATTGCCGAGGTAAAGCTCGAAACACGATTGACGCTTGGGTTATGTTGCCACCTAAAGAATGTTATATAAGAGCACGCCAGCATTTAAAAGAAAAATTGTGGCCTACCTCATATTGTTGCGCGTCTTGTTTGAACGAGATGTTGAGTTAAGCAACCCGGGTAAGAAAACACTTCCAATAGTCTTTGTCGAACCTCGCTCGAGGATGGGAAAACTGCAAATTGCTTTGAAAGCAAACGTGTGTTAAGCCGATTTAAAGTCTCAGCCCCCTTGGAGGCGTTGTTGATGTGCTTACCTGTCGCCTTACAGATCAGTGGGCTGATGCGGCTGATCATCTCCGCCATTAATGGTCACTGGTCACCTTCGTAAACCTACACACTTTGTTGTCACGGCGATGCACGTATCGCAAGACGCGGTTAAAAGCTGGCCTTGAACAACAACTAGCTTAAACACGTATAATCAATCACCTCGTGCATACCCAAATGCGAGGAGTGGTTTCCAAACCACTGAGAAAAGAAACGTTTTGCTACCACTGGTGATGTAAAGCCTAGCATAGTATGTTGCATTTGCGAGGCCTCTCATGAATTGAAAAATTGTTCGAAATTTATTGAATCTGATGTCAAGTTGCGCTGGGAAATTGCTAGGCGCAATTCTGTTTGTTTTGTATGTCCGCGACCGTCACATGGCGCTGTGTCATGTAATAACAAGCCGTGGAGCACTGCCGAAAATTGCGGTAAACGACACCATACACTTTTACATTACGATCAGGCTGCAGAGAAACTGTCTACGAATATTCATTGTAGCCATGCGGCAATTTGTGTCAAAGTGTTCTCAGGCTCTATACCCATCAAGATCGAGACTCCGACTGGGCTTATAAATGCTGTAGCCTTATTGGATAGTGGGTCTGATACCACTATGATTCTCAATGACTTCGTTGAACAATGCAGGATGCCTGATTGTCCTGCGCAAGTTTCGTTGACAACTTTGGTGCATCAACGTAAACTTTTTTGTTCCCGTTTAACCTTCAAAATACACTCGTCTGACGTCAGTCAAGTTATCAATATTGCAAAGGCTCACACAGTGGAAACTTTGCCGCATGTATCACAATGTTCGATAATGAACTTGAGTGAAAGGCCTGCACATTTGAAAGACGTTGAATTGGATGTGAGTGATCAGCCTGTGACTGTGCTGATAGGTTGTAATGTTTCTGAAGCACATTGGTCATTGGAACAGAGATTAGGAGGCAGAGATTGTCCATTTGCAACGAAAACGTTATTGGGTTGGATTTTGCAAGGACCGGGATGCTAAACCTCAAAGGATATTGTCTGTTTGAATTATTTTCTAGAGAAACGGTCAATTTATGAATGTAACAACCGTCTATGCAATGCTGACATATCCGCCGATGGAAATGAACGATCGTGTAATGACAAAGAAGCCTTGTCTCTTGTTAGGCGATCAGATATTATTGACGGTCATTTTCAGGCACGACTACCTTGGATCTCTGATATAAGCGAACACACCACAAATAATTTGACAGCGGAAAGGCGCTTAAGCTACTTGCGGCGTCAATTTGAACGTATTAGTTGTTTGTTTGAACGTTTCAACAAAGTTATGGCACATCATTCGGGGACTGGTAATATTGAACGCTTTCTGGATAATGCTAAGAAGAATACTGTTTGGTATTTGATTCACTATCCGGTTTTCGATTCTAAAACACAGGGAGAGCTGCAAGTAATTTTCGATTGTGCGGCTAAACACAATGGTGTGTATTTGAATGGTGTTACTACTTTAGGGACCAAATCTGACGAAACATTTGATCGACGTATTGCATGTCTTTGCTGCTGACTTTCAACATATGTTTCTACAAGCCAAAATATGATAGAGACGCACTTAGAATTCTCTGGTGGGAGGATAATGATATGTGCAGATCTATTAAAAAATTTAGGATGACAATTCATTTATTTGGTGCAACGTCTGCCGCTTTGTGTAAACTTTTCATAAACGTTCTCAGGCTCTATACCCATCAAGATCGAGACTCCGACTGGGCTTATAAATGCTGTAGCCTTATTGGATAGTGGGTCTGATACCACTATGATTCTCAATGACTTCGTTGAACAATGCAGGATGCCTGATTGTCCTGCGCAAGTTTCGTTGACAACTTTGGTGCATCAACGTAAACTTTTCTGTTCCCGTTTGACCTTCAAAATACACTCGTCTGACGTCAGTCAAGTTATCAATATTGCAAAGGCTCACACAGTGGAAACTTTGCCGCATGTATCACAATGTTCGATAATGAACTTGAGTGAAAGGCCTGCACATTTGAAAGACGTTGAATTGGATGTGAGTGATCAGCCTGTGACTGTGCTGATAGGTTGTAATGTTTCTGAAGCACATTGGTCATTGGAACAGAGATTAGGAGGCAGAGATTGTCCATTTGCAACGAAAACGTTATTGGGTTGGATTTTGCAAGGACCGGGATGCTAAACCTCAAAGGATATTGTCTGTTTGAATTATTTTCTAGAGAAACGGTTAATTTATGAATGTAACAACCGTCTATGCAATGCTGACATATCCGCCGATGGAAATGAACGATCGTGTAATGACAAAGAAGCCTTGTCTCTTGTTAGGCGATCAGATATTATTGACGGTCATTTTCAGGCACGACTACCTTGGATCTCTGATATAAGCGAACACACCACAAATAATTTGACAGCGGAAAGGCGCTTAAGCTACTTGCGGCGTCAATTTGAACGTATTAGTTGTTTGTTTGAACGTTTCAACAAAGTTATGGCACATCATTCGGGGACTGGTAATATTGAACGCTTTCTGGATAATGCTAAGAAGAATACTGTTTGGTATTTGATTCACTATCCGGTTTTCGATTCTAAAACACAGGGAGAGCTGCAAGTAATTTTCGATTGTGCGGCTAAACACAATGGTGTGTATTTGAATGGTGTTACTACTTTAGGGACCAAATCTGACGAAACATTTGATCGACGTATTGCATGTCTTTGCTGCTGACTTTCAACATATGTTTCTACAAGCCAAAATATGATAGAGACGCACTTAGAATTCTCTGGTGGGAGGATAATGATATGTGCAGATCTATTAAAAAATTTAGGATGACAATTCATTTATTTGGTGCAACGTCTGCCGCTTTGTGTGAACTTTTCATAAACGTTAACTTTTGTACTGATTCCATGATCGTTTTGTATTATATTACAAAAGAAACTAATCGTTTCACAACGTCTGTAGCGAATCGCTTGATGTTCGTACATGAATACATGATACCATGCCAGTCGAGGCATGTCGGTACCCGATCTAATCTAGTTGCTGTATTTCAATTTTGGGTAAGCGACCCTGACTTTCTACTACAAGCCATCGATGCGTGGCCTGAAAGTGTTAATCCACATCGCACCGAGCAGGCTGAATTTAGACGTACCAGATGTACAATAACGTCAATGGATTCACAACGAGGAATAGACATCATTCGTCGACGGTTTTTTAGTTGGAAAAGGCTTTAACGCTCAATTTCGTGTCTGGATTGAACTCAAAAAGACGAATATCTTGGGGCTGGCGTGAGGGAGCAAATAGGGCAAGCTCGAACTTCTTGAAGGGCCAGGAGCAAAGCTGGAGGACGTGGTGAGTCTACGTTTGGCAAATGTTCTCTCTATGAAAAGCCACAGATGTCCAGTGATAGCAATGCGATGTGGCATGTGTGACTGGCCACTCAATAAAGTCACTTGCCGTTTGTCTTGCTTTTTTTGGTTAACATTGGAGTAGTTGGGTAGGGAGGCGGAACCAATCAGTTAGTTTCATTCAGAACACAAGGTTTAGAATGAATTTGGCGAGAGGTGTAAATAACGAAATTTTGTGTAAAATTCTTGTTTATTTTCTGTTTGAAAAATTGGATTCTTGTTAATTCCTAACAGTTTCATCTTCATTTGTTTTTGTGTACGCATTTTCCTTATTCACTTGTACACCCCCTTTCGTATTATTGAAGTTATTCATATTGAATGGCTGCCATCAAATTCCACATATTTGTGTACGTGGTATTTGGAGAAAACAGAAACGATTGTTCACCATTGTATTGGTAATTTCAATCCTTTGCATTTATAATTTTGCAGTCTATCTTGTCAGCATTAGGTGAATTTATTGTTGTCATTTGGAAGCTTTTAGCATTTTTGGCTCACATCATTTGTACAACACGGTACAGTTTAGGTTTGTCCATTATTGTTGTGTATATTTATTGTTAATTGAACCGTAGTAAACTTGAATCATTGTTTTGAATTGTCGGAATAAGCAACGGGTGGTCTACGCGTTAACCAACGACTTCAGTCGATACAATGGTTGATATTAAATCAAAATCAAACCTCCGTTCTAAAGGTAAAGTCACTCCAAAATCCGGTGAATGTAAGACAATGGGTAAAAGCCAACCTTCAAAAAACGTAGAGCATGAATCCAGCGAAAAACGAATGTCAATCTTGCCAGACTTAAACGCCAACATTTGTGGCAAGGGAGACTGCTTCAAAGCCGTAACTGAAGGAATTAAGTGT